>BGPR01005221.1:0-61267 GCA_013235015.1 Araneus ventricosus | reverse complement strand
TGTGAGTGTTTGGCAATTAGGAGAGGAACTATGTTATCAGCTCACCATATATCTCATTTTCGGTTGTCTATTACGCGGAGACGAATAAAAAAAAGTGAGAAAGAGGGAATTTCCGAAGTGAACAGTCAGCACATTCGGCTGGAGGGGGGCTGTTTATTTTTAGGCTCTTTACGACCTCACATCATCATCTCCCATAACTCCAAAGAATCTTTAGTTCGAGGGAAAGGAGGGACCTTCCATAGGATTACAATCTGCTCGCTTCGGATCCAGAAAAGGCTGCGAATTTCAGCAACAGACTGCAAACGTGAAGAAAAACTCTGCGTAATTCACTATGAGATAGAAATTTTCTAGTCGGAAAGTAAATTATGAGATTAGATAGTCGTCAAACTAGAAAACTACTTTCTAATACAGAGGTGTCGAACCTGTGGGACGCGTACCGATGGGGGTACGCGAAGGATTAGTTGGGGGTACGCGAAATGAAAGTTGGTAAAGGCGTGAACAAGAAAACATAAGGAATTCTGTGACTTTTTTAATTAGAAAAGTTACAGAATTTTGTTTGCCCAAGTTCATACTTACTTTTTCAGTTCCTACTATTAGTTCACACTCTCCCTATATCTTGTTCAAATTTTGCAATCGATTTTAAACTAACTTCCCGATGAGCTGGAGACTTGAAACTCTAAACAGAGCTCACAACTAGATGACGATGCAATATTAATTCGCTTTCTTGTCTGTCATTTCATATTTTGCATGACGCATGCGCAGTACGTTTTTCATTATATCTCGAAAACTAGTAACATTACAGACTTGGTTCTTGGGTATATGGATGGCCCATGGGATCATTGAAGCATCCCCATATTTTAGTCATATCTTTGCGCATGCGCAGTACGTTTTTCATTATATCTCGAAAACTATTAAACTATTAATTATTAAAGTAGGAATTGACTTCAAAAAAATTTTTTTAATATTACTTGTTAATAACTATATCGCTTGAATAGTTGATTATTATTGAATGCAATTTTTAGCTATCATTTTTAGTTAATGCGAAATAACTAAAATAGTTATTTCATTTGCTTTGGCGATGAACTAATACCATTGTGTAAATGCAATAAAATATAAAATCAAAAATAAGTCCAGTAAATGTTATTAATTCGAGTTATTTGATTCTTAAGCCAACCTAAGATCTCAAGATTATTGATAAAAAAAACCTCTTTGCACCCCCGGAGGGCGGGGGGGCGCGGCGGGGCGAATGTTGTGACTGTAAGGGGTGTGCGAAAATATGAAGATTAATCAAGGGGTACGCCAGGGAATAAAGGTCGGGAACCCCTGCTCTAATAGGTCGATGGATATAAATTGGACAGCAGACTGAAATTTCACGCTGCGAAGCAATAATAATAATAAATAATAACATTTCTTTATTGAATAGCTAGCCGCCTTTGGCGACTAACTGATTCGCTGGGACTAACGTGAGCGAACAATTTCCATAGAATCTTTTATGCGTAACTTGGTCATAATGGTCCTCCAAGCAATATATTTTTAAATTTTGATTTTTTGTCACATGGGACTCGTGCTATTTAAGAAGCCCTACACCTGTTCTGTTAACCCTCTGAGCGTTTCACACGTATTTTTACGTTTCTCATATTGACTTCAAAAGCAGATCATTCATGTTTATGTGTATAATTTCTTGAGAGAATCGGGCAGGCTCATAGCACAATTAAGATATGAGCTTTATTCTGAAACGGGAAACTTGCTTGCTGAATTGAAACATGCTCATAAAATATATAAATAAGGAAAATAAATGAAATTATTCGATATCGGAGTTTTTTGTGTAATAAGGAATATGTTTCATACTTTTTGTAATATGTTAGAGAGTTATCTGAATTATTAAAAAAAATTCGCACAGCACAATAAGGAATTAAAGCTCCAAGCTTAAAATCGACAATGTATTTTTATGCATACAGGAAACAGCATTAGTGTTTAGAGATATACATACTAAAACATTTTCATCATTGCTTACCTTTGAAATTAAACGTTATCTGTAACTACCGTAAAACTAAAAAAAATCATAAATTTTAATTGAAACCATGTTTTAAAAAGAAGCCTACTCAATTAGAAAAAATAAGCCAATCCTTCATATCTTGATTGTTAACAATGGAAAACAACCCAGATAAAATGTTTGAAATAACAATGAAAGCGACTTGAATTTCATAAAAACAGTGAAAAGTATGTTAGTAAAATATAAGTAAAAATATTTTTTAAAATTTCTTAAATTAGAGAAAAAAATGTAAAGCAACTAAATTGCTATCATAGAAAAGATAAATTTATGAATTTTCAGATGGGGTGAAAATTATTTTTATGCTATAATACAGTAGAGTCTCCCTACAACGAAGTCTCCGTACAGCGAATTTCTCCCTATAACGAAATTTTTAATCGGAATGTTAAATAACATTCAAAATATTCTTCATATAACGAAGTGGTTGTCTCCCTATAACGAATTTTTTCAGACCTTTATCTTTTCGATTTTTGTCATTTTTGAAGAAAGTTGCTAATTTCTGTGCAAACAAATCGCTCACGCGTGCCTGTTTCTGGAACCACTCGCATTGTTCCTTCCAGCGATAAAACATAACAATAGAATACTATGTGAAGGGTAATGCAGTTGTGGGGACCTGGGTTTCTACAGAGGGAGCAACATTTCTACGGTCAAGATTCCAAGAATCGGGGTGGAGTGGGGGTGGAAACAGCAAATGGATGTGACAATACGCATTTTATGTTTATCCATACTAATACATATTATTCTCTAAATTGGTTAATTGTCTTCACTTTTGAGCATTTTATTTATACAATAAAAATTAGTATAATTTTAACAAATTTATAATAAATATTACTTCATTTTTAATTGAAAGTCATAATTAAATATTTTTGAACTTATTGCACATACTAAAAGGTTTGTTACATTTACTTAAATAACTTCAAAAATCTCTAACCTCCGTATAACGAACTTTTCTCTATAGCGAATTTTTCAACTGGAACCAAGCGATTTCGTTATAGCGAGATTCCACTGTATTTGCGGAAATTATCAAGAACAAACGCCAAACTTACGCTTCTTTTTTAATTAATTAAAATCCTAATCAACATTTGGAAAAAGAAGCTCCTAGGTGCAGATTCTTACTCAACAAAATATGTTTGAGCCAAATTTTATAGCTCTAGGTCAAGAAGTCTGACTAACACACAAGCACACACCAATGTTTTCCTTTATTACGAGTTGAGACTAAGAAATGACAAGTACAACTTTTTAGCTTCTCGCTGTCTTTATAATGGACTACACAAAGACGGCTTTCAAAATACTTTTCGAAATCATTCGATGTTTTTAGGAATTTCTTTTAATAGTTTATTATATTGGCATTTAAAAATATGCAATTTTTTTTAATGAATACTTTGCCAGCGTTCTTTGTCATTTTGTTTTTCACTTGAATCGTTTTGTTTGCTACGTTCAAGGGCAATTATTTCGGTCTAAAAAGTATATATGGGTATATGCAACCACTTATTGAATTTCTCCTTAGTTTCACAGCATAATATGGTATATTCATGCTTTATCAACCATTATTTTTATTGTTATAAAAATAATTGCAAGAGAATGAGAGACCATATTGAGCTTGCTAGAGGGCAATTCAACTACTTCAAATTCCATGATACAATTTATAATATCAAAAATTTTCGAATTACCGGTAGAGATCAATTTCTAAAAACATTTATCGGGTGTTTCTGTATATTCTCGCGGCAATCAATAATTTTTATTGTGGAATAAATTCTTCAAATGCTTTAAAAGTTTTCTTAAACAGCAAACTCTTATTCCAGTTTGAATTTAGAAGAATCCTCGTTAAGATATAAAAGTAATCAAATTATTGAACGCAAGCGATTATATGACAGTGAAAAATTTAAGACACATTTTAATTTTAGATTTTCTACCGTGCATTTGTTTTGTATGCATCCATGTTTCAGATCAGAATTCACGCAAAGCAGCGAAAGTTTTATAAATTTCCGACTATGAAATTCATTTATGCGATGCGAACAAATAATTTTGATTAAGCTGACGGAAAGTACTAACTAAGCTGTACATATATTAATGTTTGTTCTGTCATTTTTATTAAGTAATTAGTTACCAGTAGAATAGGTATCTCTAAGAATATAATAGTCTGTCGATGCCTTACTTAAAACACTTATTTTGAATTTATTATTTTCAAAAAAAATTTAGCTGCTGTTTATCTGAATAATTTTAGAATATGTTTATTGGCTCATCACATTATTTCATATATGCAAAAAGAGAGCGAAAGATTTTTTTAATACTAAAAATAATTCTTATTTTAATTTAAAACTACATAAACTCTGCGGAAAAGAAACAATACGTTGAAAAAAAAACAAGAAATGCGTGTCATCGAATTCCGGACAAGACAAAGCATATCTATCTACGCATCCTCCAGGAAACCAGTGTTCAACAAACAAATACGAAATTCTCAAATTCTTCTCGAATAAAATAGTGCCTTTCTCAGGAAGAAAAACTACTTGTCTCCTACTTTTCGACCGCTTCAATCGTCTCCGGTCTTTTTTTAGCTGTACACTGCTCCCCCCTTATCCGTCAACCCTCAAAAATCCCACCGATTTGCTCTTCATCCCCGATGCTCCTGCGTGACACAAAACTCCGACTCACGCTCCTAAATCCGAGTGACTGGCTGTAAAACTCGTTTCCCCGCTCACACAGGTATCATGCAAGGAAGCAAATTTACTGTCTGAAACGCATTGAAGGACATTCGGTTGGGTAGGGATGGAGGTTATTGCGAAATAACCGGTTTTTGGTTATTCAGGCTCTTTTCACCTCCGGTTCAACCTGGCGGTTATAACCGCTCAAGAACCGGTTTTCGGGGGGGGGGGGTATAAACAAGTAATATATAAAAAAAATTTTAAGTCAATTCATACTATGTATGAAATTATTAAATGTATTTGAACTTGAGTGGTAGTTTTCGAGATATAATGAAAAACGTACTGCGCATGCGCAAAAATATGGTTAAAATATGGGGTGCCTCGATGGTCCTATGGGCCATCCATATACCCAAGAACCAAATCTGTAATTTTAATAGTTTTCGAGATATAATCAAAAACGTACTGTGCATGCGTCATGCAAAATATGAAATGACAGACAAGAAAGCGAATTAATATTGCATTGTCATCTAGTTGTGAGCTATGTTTAAAGTTTAAAGTCTCCAGCTCATCGGGAAGTTAGTTTAAAATCGATTGCAAAATTTGAACAAGATATATATAGGGAGAGTGTGAACTAATAGTAGGAATTGAAAAAAACAAACGCCGTTTGAAGACAAATTTTTTATCAATACTGTTTTTAAAGGAAATAAATCCATTGGTCAATATTTATCTGTTCATAAAGACTCTTTCAGTAATCTGCCAACCAACAGACGCCTCGAGGAAGCGGTTGTCGTTGATTGGCAAAGATGATGAAATTCAAAGCTTCATGACTTGGTAAATTTTAGTCTAATCGAACCTAAAATCGAGCCTATTTTCCGATGCGGTTTTTTTTTTTGCCCGGTTATTGGGTTAAAAAAATTACTTGTTAACCGAAACAAAAATAATCAGTTTTCGGTTAAAACCAGTAGGTTAATCCCATCCCTACAGTTGAATCCATTTAGGAGAAAGTGGGGTAAAACCGGGTAGCTAAGATTCGAAGGCCTTTAGGAGCTAAGCTATTCGACACAGAGTTGTCGAATTTTATTAAAATATTGATTATTTAACGGAGTATAACATATCATTCCTGAAAAGTCATAGTTTCCCTACTTACTCAAGAAATCTATGGCTGATATTTAATGTTTCTTTAGAAAGTTATCGCAGTGTTAAAAGTTATATAGTAAGAGAAAAAAAAGTCTATTGAAAAATCCGGCTTAAATTTCAAATTCCTTCTTTCTGCTTTTTTGTCAAGTATATTTAAATTCTGTTTTAAATTTTATTTATGGGCCTCTACAAAGTGGGAATCATCTGCATCCTATAATGCTGAAGAACTATTTTTCTTAATACATAGATATACAATTGAGAAAATATAATTATGCGATATATCGCGATTGCATTTCGAATGTTGATAAGTCAAACTCAAATGATTTTAAAATGCTTTAACCACAGTTTATTTACTAATAAATAATGAATGGTATATGTTCTCATCGAAATGTCTCATAAAAAATTTTCAGTGCAACGGAAACGAAATATCTGATCTAACAATTTGCAACTTAATAAATGTAATTTTTAAAAAATTTTAAATAGAAATCATTTGTTCTCGGCCAACTGACAGCCAAGGGATGGATTGATAATAATCGATATAATCCAATCAGCTGATAATGAATTGTTGGGGTGTTTTTCTCGCAGAGTATGTTATGATTGTTTTAGAATAATTTCTTAGCATATTTTTCAAACCTGCTTTAGACATTCAAGTTGTAATTTTTCAAAATAGTTGTTAAAATAATTAATGCTTTTAGAGTGATTAATGCATATTCTTCGAGAATACATTTTTTAAGTGCAACTTAATTCTGCAGTGATTCAATAAAATGTATGACTTATAAATAAACAACAAAATTCAAAGTGACAGTCAGTTAAGAGGAGCATTTCAGAATATGAAAGTGAAATTTAACAGTGATTACGTATACAGTAGTTTATGATTCTCGAAATTTTTAGCATAAGAGAAGACATTGAGGAAGTATTATCCTCTTTCGATTCTTTTGATATATTCACTTTTTCAATAACGGGACAAATAAATATTTTCCTCAAGAAGAGTCTTTTGATCATTTACATTTAAACGAAAACATCGAACGTTAGAAGAAAATCGCTCAATATATTGGATGTCACATTTACGTAACACATTTTCGCACTTCTACTTATAGGTTTGTAAAATTTGAGATGATTTATTTCTATTTTTTCTAGTGCTTCAGTTTTCTATTCGTACGACATGCATAGCCTGGAAAAAACCTCAAAATTAAATAACATTTCTTTAATGCACTGTCAAGTGCATAAAATTAATCTCTTTTTTAATTTATGAGGAAACTAATGAGAAAGCTCATCTTGATTTCAAACGGATATAAGTAACAAAGTAGAAAGTGAAAAAAGCAATACAAAGCCTTATATCGTAACTCCTACACGAAGCGTTTTGATTCTTAAAACAATTAACATCTTTGTGATCGTGGGAGTTAAACTTAGCTCTTTGTAAGAGTGGAATCAAATCAGATTAGCGTAACAAAACTAGTTCTTTGTTTAAATCTCAGTGATTCGAATCAGTGCCTGCAGTGTCAAATTGCAGGAAGTAAATTTTCATACTGATCATTTTTATGTAAGGAGAAATGATTGCCTCTCGCTTTCACTTAAATTTTCTTCAATGCAATTTTCTCTTATAAATTTTATCACTTGACGTTTAAAAATTACATATCATATATCTAGGTTTCTTTTACTGGCAATAGTTCCATTTTTTAAAACGTAAATGATATGGAATAACTAAAGATTAAAGCAATGATTGTATGGATATTAATAACACGATGAACTAAAGTTTCTTTTGGCTGAAAAAATTTTGAAACTTAAAAAAAAATACTAACCTTATAGAAAAAGGAATGTATACACGATATTTGAAAAAAAGAAAGAAAGAAAGAGATTGTAATGAAAAAATTTCTGAATTATGTTGATTATCTCATTGATTTTGTTAAAAGGGAATTTTTTCTTTCTCCCTTTTCTATGTCATATGTGTCACAGTTGCTTAAATACTATATTCTGGTATGTCGAAATGAAAATGTAATTTCAATATTGGTGTCAGTATTCCTCAAACCTTAGTTTCTAGAAGTAAAGTAAATTTATTAAAATATAACTTGAAAAGTATCGCTTTAAAAACGTTGTTGAAGTTTTATAATGTCACTTTTGTTTAAACTATAAGAAAGCAACAATTTCGAAAATCCTGTTAACCAATATTAATGCTCTATTTATATGGTATCTCTTTTTTACATCAAAAGCCGTTGAAATGTTAGTGTCGGTAACAGAAATAACTGTTTCTATACGAATATGAAAACCTAAACAAGTTATAATATATACTTAATGTCTAAACTTTTCAACTAATCTCCCTACCTTTAAATTTTAAAAGATTATCTAAATGGAAAAAAAAATCTTTCATTTTTGATCAATTGATATTTTCATAACACCCGATTCATTAGAGAAAAAAAAACGACCTGTTTCTTTTTGATTCATAAAGTATTCATGACTTTCAGAAATATGAAAACACTGCAAAAGAAAAAAGCAAATTAAAAAACAAAATAAAATAAAATCACCATACGCGATCCTGAAAAAAGTTAATCACCTCAAAACTCAAGTGGATCCTAATATTCGTGGACAACAGAAACTATGTCACGGTATCGTCGCTTTGGAGAAGTTGAAGGGAACTTACACGAAAAGAAAATTCTCGCTTCACACATTTTCGTGTTGAAAAAAGAGTGCTTTTCTGAAATTTGTTCCGAATCCCCCCAAAATGCTTCGTCGACAACGAAGATGATGCTATACATGAGAAGGCTCATAGTGGCCCAAAAATGGCATGGTCCTCTTCTCCTCCCTCGGAGGGGGGGGGAAGGGAAGGATCTCATCTTCGCTTTCTGCTCAACTTCTATGGAAACTTATTGACCGCGTGCCGCTCGTGCGGGGTTTCTTCCCCCCCGCCCCGAACGCGCGTCTCTCAGCCAATGAGAATGAAGCTAATTTTGCGCCACGGCTTTCGCATATGGAACCCATATCTGGTTGCACAGTTTAAAAGTGCTTCTAGGCTATTTTCACTTACAGAACGGATTTCAGACGTAAGTGCACAGGAGCGTTTTCTCATCTTCCTCTTCTTTCGTGCATGTGTGCTTCCATGTTGGAATATCCATAGGATACTTGCTCTTGTATTAGTGGATTTTCTGCTCGTGCGAAACGTTGCCTGCTTTTTTGGGTTTGGTCGTTTAACTTATTTTTAATAATTTGTGAAGTGAATCGTGCTAATTTTCGTAAGTAGTTTCTACAAATTTATTTGCACCCAATCATCTGCAAAAGTAACAGTAGTGCAGATATTTTCCATACGTCATAGCAATTTGTTAGTGAAATGAATTGATTAGTAAATTTTATAGTTTTTAATGCATTGTTAATCCTAGCTGATAATGAGAGTGGATATAAAATTCTTAATTGAAAAAATGTAAAATTTGTGCCATCGATTTTGAAACTAGTGTAGTAATCTATACTTTTGTCATAATATTCTTTTCTTAATGTATGAAAAAAACTTTTTTCTGAAATTTCAGATTCTTTGTAGAATTAAAGGATTTTCTGTTAATCATTTTAGTTACTTCGTGTATTAAAATTCTTAAGTTTGCTGTGCAACTAAAAATGGTAAATTAATTATCATAACGTAAACTTAACATAACTTTTTTGCTTGAATTACTTGAGTTTTGCTCTAAAGCATTAAAAAAATATAAACTACACCAGAATCTTAAACTTTTAACATAATTCCTGTAAAGACATAAACTTGTATCAAAATTTTAAGGCTTTAAATTGTTTATGAGGCATAACATTTGTTGCTTACACTTTCAAAATTAAGAAAAATGTTCGTACGACAAATCTTATTTTTTTTAAAAAAAAAAAAAGCAACAATATTGTTTTTAAATAAAGCGTAAGAACTTGTTACAAATAATTTTAAGTAGTTATATGCAGCAAAGAAATTTTTCTTGAAAGAGCGTTATAGCAAAACTTGGCTTAAGCATTCGAAAATGTAAATCAAAGAAAGCTTTGAAGTGCTCTCAAAAAGAAAAAAAATGTATATAACCTCCTTACGAAAGCATATGCTTTCTCCTTTGTCCTGTCTTTGTTCAGTCAACAATAAAACGCTTTTAAAACAGGATGGTGAATATATAAATAAAAAGCGCGCTAACGCAGAAACAAAAGTAACTTCATTCGGTTTCAAAGCTCAAAAGACCCTACGTCACTGCAAGTAGAATTCCGATTGGTAGATTAACGCGACTGCGTGTTCAGATTTTCCCTCGCATCTTTTTCGCGTGAAAACGAAAATACATCCCTAAAAAACTTTTTCAGACTATCATTGAGAGAGTAAACTAGTATTAACTAATAAAACCTATAAAGGCAAAGAAATAAAGAGATTAAAATCTCTACGAATGATTATTAGCAATTATTGAATTAACAAATTCTGTACTTTCGAATGAGGAATTTATCATTACACATGTAAAATGTTCATTAATAATTTATAAGTTAATTATTTAAATGATTTTATTAATTATGTTTTAATTTTAGCTATAATTATTTATTTTACTGTAAAGCTGAAATAATTCGTACCAAATATAAATACATAAATCCCTCGTCTTTCCGTTATGCTCTCATTCACGGTTTGACTCTTTCTGATTCTTAAAATCTGCTCTTGTACGCGTTTCTATTTGGAAGTCGATACTGTTATTATATCACGTTTTTAATCTCTTCGATTCTTTTTACTTAATGATTGAATATGTATTTCTGTTGAATCACATGAGACGTTTCTGTCTCAGAAATCGACTGTTAAATAAGCTGTTCCTTATGAAATTACAAAAATGATTCCAAAAGTCTCCATAAAACTGCTTTATGCGCGTGTCTGTCTATTCTTGTTTCTCTTTTTAAGGAAAAAAAACAATTAAAGCGAATATTATAAAATTTAACATTATCTAAAGTTTTCAATAAACTGTTAATTCTTCAAATGTCAAGAAATAGAATGAATTTTATTAGAAATAAAAAGAGTATTTATCTTCCAAATAGCTTCAAGTTCGAGACACACGAAATCACTGTAAATGGTCATTCATGCTTAGAATCAGAATGGTTCCAACTTCCCCGAAAATTGCAAAAACAAGAAAGGCAACAGAATGAAAAACCTTAAAATAAAAAGTAACTAAAATTAATGCAACAAAATAAGCTTTATCTTTCCGTGAAAAGTAAACAACAATTTTGAATCCCAGGCATCATTTAAAAGACTACGCATTCGATCGGCCACATCTCCATTCCGTCACAGATGCATTCAAATTCCGTGCATTGTAATAACAACCAGCAGCTAACGCATCAGGTTTAAAAGAATTTCTACTTTATCTATATGATATAGTTCGTTTTTAAAAGTTTATTAAGTGTTTATTTACATGCAAAAAAGTCTAAAAAGTGCACTCATTTTCGCTGTATCGTGTCTTAGTCTCTTCAATTTTAACATTTAATTGACTCATCTAATTTGAATACTATAAACAGTGAAAAACATTACAATTAATGCTATTAAATAATTAAATCTAAGATATTAAAGCTTTAGTTTTAAAGCTGGAGGTGTTGAAACTGATTTTAGTATTCTTTTGTCATTTCATATTCTTTTTAACGACTTTGCGTAGATTAGAACTTTTTTCAATAAACTTGTAAAATAACATCCCTATTCCTTGTTTTTCGTGTCTAAATTTTTTTCATTTTAAAGTTCTAACACATTAAATGTCTATCGAAATATTTTTATTAAAGATATAAGAGAAAATCAGAAATTTAACTCGATCGATAATAACTACTCTCATAAAAATCGATCGTGATACAATTGAAGTTGAAATGATCGAGTTGAATTGAAGTTATTAATTTTTACTTGATTTGCAATAACAAGCATTGATATTATTGCGTTTTTAATTTTCTAAAATAATTTAAAAAAAGTACTTACATATAGACTTTCTTCATTCACAAATGCTGTTATCATGTAATTTGATATCATTAATTTTACGCTCTTCAAAAAATTATTACCACATATTTATATGGAATTAGGCAGGGTGTATCATCTTTCATTGTTTCAGACATTTAAATTTCAGATTCTAACTAGAATTTTCCTAACTTGGAAGTGAGCTCAAATCAATTTTAAAACAGTTAGAAGTCGAATGAAATATTAATCTCAATAATATCGAAAATAGTTTGACCTAAATTTCAAATAAAAAATAAATAATGACGTTCCTCATATTCTTCTGGTAAATGCAGGATGGATTCGTTGCACAAAGACTGAACACGGAGAAGAGAATTATTAAACGTAATGTTCTGTCTAATAAATGCAATGTTCTGTCTAATAAATGCAATGTTCTGGAAAATTTAACAAGAAAGCTGCTGTTGGAAGTTCAAAAATCTAACCCAGATCTTTGTAAACTAGATTACCTCACATTTGGCTATGTGTTGCAGGTTCGATTCCTGAAAATCATAATGATTGATTTCGAATATTATTATTAGCTATTAACTCTAAATTAGTAAGGTTAATAAGTCATATTCATGGACAGTAGACAAATTTTAACTTTACGAATGAAATTAAATATCTCTTTTTTGCTTTTGTTAAAAATATCATCAGTTTTATTAACGTTCAGAAGTGTTATAATGTTTACAAACTATAGAAACTATTATCCAATAAAAGATATGAAGAGTTTTTTGAAAACTAATATTTACAGGAAAACTTCAACTTGTTAACGCATATGGTTTAAGTCCGTTATTATGAGGTACAATTAAGCTTCGTAATTCTTTAAGGTTACTCCATACGGAAAATATTTGTAATTTATTCCATTTTCCAGATTTTTATGATATTTAACTATATTACCAGTCATTTTAAAAGGAAGGGTTCTTTTCTATAGTCGCCTATTATAATTATATCGTTAACTTCACATATCATTTAACCTCCTTACCTTTATCAGACCCAAACAAGATTGCTAGGGAATCAAAGACAGAATCTTTGACATGGCTACGTTTCCATGAGCGTATAATAATTGAATTAATCATAGCTTTTTGTTGTATCCTACTGTTTCTGTAATGTTATCGCATTTTATTTAATTTCTGATTTTGTTCCAACTTTGAATTTGTACAGAGAATGATTCACGTTCGTGTTTTTACGATTCCGGACGTAAAAGTCTCTAAATATCAACCTAAAATCTGAAAAGTGAAATCATACGGAGAGCTTCCCAAAGCTCTTGATCATTTCCCTTGGACAGAATCTTAATAATATTATGTTATTATTATATTATATAATAATAATATTATACATAATTATAATATTAATAATATATTTTATATAATATTATTATTAATTTAATCTTATATTTAAATAATATAATTATAGTCTCTAAATATTAACCTAAAGTGTGAAAAGTGAAATCATACGGAGAGCTTCCCAAAGCTCTTGATCATTTCCCTTGGACAGAATCTTAATAATAATATGTTATTATTATATTATATAATAATAATATTATACATAATTATGCTATTAATAATATATTGTATATAATATTATTATTAATGGAATCTTATATTTCAATAATATAATTATATCAATAATAATTATAGTCTCTAAATATTAACCTGAAAAATGAAATCATACGGCGAGCTTTCCAAAGCTCTTGATGATTTCCCTTAGACAGAATCTTAATAATAATATGTTATTATTATATAATATAATAATATTACACATAATTATAGTATTAATAATATATTGAATATAATAGTATTATTAATGGAATCTTATATTTCAATATTATAATTATATGAATAATAATTATAGTCTCTAAATATTAACCTGAAAAATGAAATCATACGGCGAGCTTCCCAAAGCTCTCGATCATTTCCCTTGGACAGAATCTTAATAATAATATTATGTTATTATTATATAATATAATAATATTATACATAATTATATTATTAATAATATATTTTATATATTATTATTATTAATTTAATCTTATATTTAAATAATATAATTATAGTCTCTAAATATCAACCTGAAGTGTGAAAAGTGAAATCATACGGAGAGCTTCCCAAAGCTCTTGATCATTTCCCTTGGACAGAATCTTAATAATATTATGTTATTATTATATAATATAATAATATTATACATAATTATATTATTAATAATATATTGTATATAATATTATTATTAATATAATCTTGTATTTAAATAATATAATTATATATAATTGTAGTCTCTAAATATCAACCTAAAGTGTGAAAAGTGAAATCATACGGAGAGCTTCTCAAAGCTCTTGATCATTTCTCTTGGACAGAATCTTAATAAAAATATTATGCTATTATTATATTATATTATTATTTAATACAATAAATAAATTAAAATTTAATACAATAATTATTATTAATAAAATTACGTATAATTAATTATTAATAATAATTACATCCATTCCTAACCAACATTCTCCGTTCTGTTGCAGGAAATCGCAACGTTCTGCTGATCGCCGCGCCGAAACTTTGACACAGCAGCCCAGCCATGACGAAGCACCATCATGAAGACTTCGGCGATGACCCCGACCCCGCAGAGTACCTTTTCGTGTCTCTTGAGCAGAAGAGAAAGGACCAGACCAAGCCCTACGATGGCAAGAAGATGGTCTGGGTCCCGGACGATAAGGATGGCTTCGTCCTCGGTAACATTGTGTCCACCAAGGGGGACCTGTGCACTGTGGACGTCAAGGGAGATGAGGTGAGGACAGGGACCC
The DNA here is from genome assembly GCA_013235015.1 of Araneus ventricosus. NCBI lineage: Eukaryota > Metazoa > Arthropoda > Arachnida > Araneae > Araneidae > Araneus > Araneus ventricosus. Next base: position 46,709 of record BGPR01005221.1, on the reverse strand, counting down.
CAAACAGGATGGAAAATTTGTCATACTTTCAGTTCTATCAAACATTTCATATAATTTAATAATGCCTTTTTGATCTTTTGACGCTAAATGAATTTTAAAATTTGTTCTTGAAACAAACACTAAAAAAAAAAATTCTACTTAGACAATAATTAAACAATGTTGTAATATTTTTAAAAATCAGGATATAATTATTTCGTAAAGTAATCTGTATTGGGAAGAATTTTAAAATTTTAATTCTTGAGAACGTTTCAGTTATTTTTCTGTAAAAAAAACTATTTGAAACATATTTAATGTCAGAAACAGTCCTTTTATTTTAGTTTTTTAATATCGTATAAAAATATTTAGTTTCAATTCAAGTAAAATTGATACAGAAATTTCGATGCGTGTTTTTGCCATTTAATAACTTCAAATTTCAGTTCTATGTATTTCAATGCTTTTTGTTTTTCATGCAATTGAGTTAGAAAGGTTTTCAAATGCCCATCTTTCCGAAATTAAAATTATTTCATTTTTAATTATAAGATTTTTAGGGTGAAATTCGATTTGGTCACATTTTTCGTAAAATACCTGTTCCATGAATTAAAACTCGATTCAATAGACCTGCACAAAAAACCTTTTGTCTAACAAGGATATTGTATGTATTTATTTTAAAGCTATTAAGTACAGTGGAAATTGTGAATAACTACTTAGAGTAGAGTTGTTTCACAATATTTCGTAATTCAACATCATTTTTCTGAGAAATTAATACGACAGAAACATCGAGTTTATATTATTACTAATTTTTTCCCTAAGATTTAGAATATGATTTTATATTTACTTAAGCCGTTTGTATCTACTTTTACTTCAAGGAAACCTTCATTCAAGATAATTTCATTAAAAACTCCTTTAAAATTTAGCCCATCCTGATATTTCAAATTACCGTGAGTTTCAATATTTTAATACCAAGTAATTTTTCAATTACTGGATTAATTTTATCCAGAAAGATAATACCTTAAAAGTTTCATGTTTTACAATTCTGCAAAATGTTCAATTCATTGTGCATATTTCTGCAGCGAACTTTGAAAAAAGAGCAACTGCAACAGGTGAATCCACCAAAGTTTGAGAAATGTGACGACGTGTCATCGCTGACTTATTTGAATGAAGCGAGCGTCTTGCACAACCTTAGAGATCGTTATATCAACTGTAATCTCATTTATGTAAGTAATTGTCCGGTCACGGTGGTGACCGGAAGAGAGACGACATTGTGACTTGACAGCTCGAATAGGCCTCAAGAATTACAAGAGCATCATTTCCCCCTCTTTTATACTATCTGAATTATCTTCTAATAATTCGCTTAGTTTTTTTACTAAAGCCTGCATTTTAATCGCGCTGTCGAATTTAAGATCGCATCCTGAAGTTTTCGAAGCAAAATAAAAGATTCTTTCGTGGAAAATGCTTCTAAAAATGATTCTCTGAACAAAGTACATGATGTCGTCTCTCAAGTCTTATATCTCTCTTTGATTCTAATATGTATTCTTTGTTCCTAATAAAAACAGAGGCAAGTGAAAAAAGATCAGCTACAACAAGTGAATCCTCCAAAATACGAAAAAACCGAAGACATGTCCAATCTTACTTATCTTAATGATCCTAGCGTACTTTACAATTTAAAAGAACGATACTATGCCAAACTCATCTATGTAAGTATCGCATGGTAAATTTTGCACTCACCTCTAACATTTTTTCTCGTGTTTTTTCATGTTCTTGTTAGTTTTTACTACTTAATATAACCCATTTTACTAACCCTTTTGCTTTTGTTTTCAATGAAAGTTTTTGTTATTTTGAAAACACACACTTTTATATCAGATATTTGATTTTTTATAACTCAATATTTTAAATTTAGCCTTTAATTAATTTGAATTTTATTTTTTAAAATTAATATTGTAACTAATATTTACTTAACAACATCAGTAACGACGTTCAGATGTATGAACAAGATGTATTAATCCAAAATTACTTATAAAAGGGAAGAAGATTCCAATAATTTTATGAATTCTTACGTTTTTGCCATGTATTTCAAAGACATAATTAAAAGTATTTCAGTTTCTTGCACTGAAACTCTATTTTCAGTCATACCCGAATTTGAAACTATTTTCTGCCTAGTTTCCTTTGCTACTTGGATTTCTTCGTTTAGAGGAATTCGCTCCTCACTGCAACAGCAAGAGACAGGTTATATGCAAAATACGCTTAAAGCTGGAAAATTTTCTGTTAAATCAAACCAGCAAAACAGTTAATGAAAATCGAAATCAATTCACATATTTATCTTACAGAAAAATTCTTGTTAAATCTCACTACAACACTTTCCTTCGAAAAGGCAAAACATTTCGCTTTTAGTTGTTATTATCATTAGTACTTTTGTATTTTTGGTACCAAAATAAAAAATATCAAAGACAACCTATTACCTTTCAAATTTTTGCCTTTTGTTGTTTGCGCATGAAAAATGCTGAATAATCGTTTTATGCTTCATTTTCTTTTATTTGCCAAACGATTTTTTTTGAAAATAAAAGAAATTTTTTAAGTTACAATTTCACTCTTTTTATTCTAATTCTTTTACTATTTTGAATATTTTTCATCTTTTTTTATATAACTGCTTTGGAAGAGAAGAGTTGGCATTTAAATGTTTATTTTTACGAAACAAAGATGATTCTCAACTTATATTTGAAAGAAAGAAATGAAATGGATTTTATTTCTCCTCATAAATGATGAGTATTGTTTTCCTACTTTTAGCTAGCTTAAAATGAGATAAACAGCAGGGTTTCAATGACATTAGGGTTTCAATATGAATAAGCCGTATCACTTGCCTTCCTTTTAAGAGATCTAAAAATGAAATGCTTCATATTAGAATTATAACAGCTCATTCATAGAAATGCCTTGAAATTAATACGTTTGGTGTTTTATATTTAGCATTTTTAAGAAATTTTAATATTAATAAATATTTGCATTATGTATATTCTTTATTGTTGATGTTACGTTATTTATTTACTTACGTATCCACTTATTGGGGGAAAAAAGATGGCGGCTTTACTTTGTAGGGCGCCATTTTTTTTTTATCTTAGCCGATAGATCGGCAATAGTTCTAGACCATCTTTTGATGGCAATTTTCCCTTATTTTTTAAGTTGATTCAAACGAATATTGGGATGAATAAGGGATAATAGCTTTTGTGGCTAAAAATCCCAAAAAAATCCCTTTTACAATCAATCAATAGAATTATTGCACTCTTGTTTTAAAGAAGTCATAAACAGCCATATTTCACTAGAATTTTTAAGAATTCGTAAAATCACTAAAAGATGTTGATAAATCCGAACTTTCGTAAACGTGAGCAAATTCTGTGAAGCTACTGTCTAATGATAAAAAAAAATGGATGACTTCGTATATTTTAAATTCCTTCAATGCTTTTATCCATCTCGAGTGTATCAAATACACGATGAACCTTGGATTTACTATTTCATTTATTGTTTTATAAGTTGAAAGATCAAGTTAAAACATCATAGCGTTTAATTTTCATTTAAACGTATTTCATAATGTTTGAAAATGTTAAAAAGTACTGTAAAACCCACATATAATTAACAACAGATTAGCTTTAAAATTAGACTTCTGAAGTTTTTGGTTTTAATTCTCCTGAGTGAATCATTTCAACCTCTAGAAGTAAATAAATAGAAAAATTTTAACCTATGGTCTTATGCAAAGAAGAGGAATAAAAAGCATACCTAGTAACATACCATATATGTTACTAGGTATGCTATCTAGAAATTCATTCAGAAAGATTGATTATTTATCCTGGAATTCAAACTGAATGCTTTAGAGCATGAAAAAATCTTCCTTTGTATTTTTCATTCAAGAGTCCCTGAAAAACTTTTCTCAATAAGCTGTTGGAAAAAAATAATAGTGTATAAAATTCTGAAATTAAACTTAAAAAAAAGGATTATCTCTACCTTAAAGGTATAATCTAAACTACGCCTATTATGCTACTTGATCAGTAAAAAATTATTTTATGTCATTACACATAAACCCTTCGTATGAAGGAAGATTCCTTAAGATGAAAACGCTCTTTGATAGGTATAATATGGTCACTGTAATGAATTTTTGTGAAATTATCCATATCTCTTTATGCACAGGAAAAGCAAATACCCAGATATATTAAATTAAAATTTTTTCCCGATTTTCCCGATGTATTTTGAAATTTTTAGAAAGACTTGTCGCATTCATCTTCTGAATTTCGACAAGACTTTTAACACTGTATTCTTTAGACAATCAAAGCGTTACCTTACTTAATGTGCTGCTGCCATTTAAATCAGTAACTGTAATGACGCAGAATCCAATTTCCTAAATGTTTAATATCTCCATGCATTTCCTTTACCTGTATAGACGTATTCCGGCCTGTTCTGCGTCGCCATCAATCCATACAAACGCTTCCCCATCTACACCAACCGTGTGGTGCAGATGTACAAAGGAAAAAGGCGTGGTGAGATGCCTCCGCACATATTCGCTGTCTCAGATGGATCTTACAATGACATGTTGCAAAGTGAGTATACCCTTCACCAAGCAAAAGTTTAGTATCTTTTAAAGCACAAGAGGGTTGGGAAGCGGGGAAAATTATATTTTGTCCATTTATTGCATTAATTAAATGTTACGAAAATCTCATAACGATTTTTTAGACTTCCCCTCAAAAAATTAACATTTATAAATAATAATAATAAATTTACAAATATTTATAATTGTAACAAAATAAACCAGCGGGAGTAATCTCCCCAAACCTTTCTAGTATCCGCCATAACGCGGGTGGGGAAAAAATACACAGAGCGACAGTAACATGGACGATTCCCGAAGACCAGGAGGGGGAAAAAGCGCTCGCCGTTTTTTGAGTCGTAGAATGGCGAAGAACCGAATGTACAATTTGAACGCCTTTTTTTCAACCGATTGAAACTAAAATTGGGTACGGACATGCAATTAATGTTAGCAGACCTCACCCAATTTTTATTTATCTAAGTTATAGGGTTTAGAAGTTATCGTATTCACACACAAGTATGCGATTATACAGACCGACAGACAGTCAACCCTTTGACGCATTGGATCTAAAATTTGATAAGGACCTACATTCTTGATGATAAAACTGAGTACCAAATTTTATCTATTTAGCTATTTAAGTTTTTGAGTTATCGTGTTCACATGAACGCGAACAGACAGACAAACATAATTCCAAAATTGTGTTTTTCGAACTCATGGAGGTCTAAAACGATTCTTTTGCCTTTTTGACGAGTCTTTTAAACGAGTCTTTTTGACGATTACAATACTTTCTCTTTGTATACTTCGTATACGAGAAAGTAAAAAGGCATCAAAATAGTATAAATAAATTGCAATATTTGATGATATGGTGCAGTTTCGAAGTATGAGGTTTCATAAAAGAGAGCATGATTCATTTAATCATTTTATTTGCTATTAAAGTAATTATCCAATCATTCTATTTTCGAACAGAAGAATGAAAAAATATAAATTGAAAAAAAAACCGCGACATACTAATGTCGCATGTTAGAAATGAAATTTTATGTCAGCTCTATTTAAAATTATTCAGAACTTCAACCGCAAAATGAATTCTTCAATCAGAATTCAAAAGGAGCTAGAGATATCAGATAATATTTATCAACTACTATATGAAGAACTACTAAGATTTAAAGTTAAATTCGATCAATCTGATTACTAAAAGAAGAATTTTGCTTCAAAAATTTAAATGCCATATACGTCTCATTTGTTATCGGTATAATCTTTTAAAAACGAGGTTTTAAATGTTTTTATAAAATTTTAAAAGTTTCGAATGACGCAGATCCTTTATTTTAATGCTATTCAAATTCATTTTCCAGATCGTGAAAATCAGTCCATGTTGATCACGTAAGTTTTGGATCCTTTTCTTGTTACAAAATGTTCAGAGCTTATATTTTACCTCTGTACATGTTAAAAATTTCGTAATATATATCCCACAAGTTTTTAATTTTTAAATATTCCATCTATAAACTTTAAGTTAAATTAAAGGAAATGTCTACTTCGAGTTCGGGTTATAAACAATGTAATTTTTCAAAACAGTTATATATATATTAAAATAATTATGTTGACAAAAATTTATCCCAACTTCAAGGTTAATAAATATAAAAAATAACTTTATAAAAACCTACCAATGCAAATAAAAGAAATAATATTTTCTCTCAAAAATCTGGAGGTCAAAAGAAAAATCGTAAAGCGTGAGCGCTGAAAACAATAAGGAGAAGATATAAAACACAATAATTATCATAGAAACGAAATGTTAAACACATTCATCACATAAAATATATTATAAAATGTGATTACAATTCTAGTTTACTTACAGCTTTTTTTACCTGCGCCTCACGCTTTTTCCGATTTTGTTTCGACCTCCATATTTTGAGAAAAATTATAATTTTCTTTTAATAGGTAGAAACATCTTTCTAAAAAGTTTTTATATTATTTTATTAATATTTAATTAATGTAAAAGGATTCTAGTTTTCAAAAAAATACTATAGATGAGCCACTGAAACCTACGAGTACAAACGAATTTTGCGTTTTTTTTTTTTTAAATTTATAATTGAAGAGCTCAAAAATTATTAAGATATTCCGCAGTCTCAAGATAATAAATATAAAATTTTAGAACTCTTGTTAAATAGTGAAAAATCGATCCACAAAATTCCAACTTACTGCATGTACAAACATGGAACATTTCGAATTCAGTAAAAGCGTTTAAAAAATTGACTATCAAAGTTTTTAGATTCTAAAACAAAGTTCTAGCATTTGATTTCTGCTAATGCATTTCTAAAAAAAAAATGTCTTGTGGAATTTTATGTTAAATGTAAGAGTTTTCTTTCAAAGAATGGTTTTATTTTTTCCTTTTGCTCTGTGAAAAATAAAAACAGGAAAAATGAGAATAAAAACTTATAAAATATGAGAAAGAAAATCAAGAAAGACGCAGATGAAATGTTATTCGTTTATAATTACGATGGAAAAACAAGAATAGAAATAAAATATAAACATTTCTATTTAAAAATCAAGAATTTGTCGCTTATGAATCAGATGGTATTAAGGGTTTTCTATCCACAAGAAGAATAGACCATGTTGTTTTTGTTTCTTTCTTTCTTCCTTCACTTTTTTTTTGTTTTTTGTTTGTCAAAATGTTTCATTTTAATTTTCAAAGATTTACAAATGACTAAAAAGAAGACCTTAGTTTCTTTGCAAGTTTGGAATTATTTTGTTAATAGAGAATTGGTGCTGGGAAAAATGAAAACACTAAAGAGTACATTATATTACGTGTTGGAAAGTCTTCCATAAGAAGGACAAGGAGGCATCAAAAGGGTAAACCCAGAAGATAATATACTTATTAATATATAAATTTACTCGGTTGGGAGAAAAAGATTAGCGTAAAGAATTCGCTTATACGTTTCTCATTTTAGCGTCTTTAACGTTTATTGCGTCGTTCATCACGAGTCGATTCATTTCGCATTCATTGTAAATGAACCATTGCTTCATTTATACGACGCAAAGACTTGAATATACGCGTCGTTTTCCTCCGTTCTAAAATGCGAAAATTTTCGCCTTTCTAGCATAAAGATATCATGATTTCGAAAGCATTCCGATGATAGAATTACGTCCCGTTCGTTCGTATTCTTGTAATGATAAGTGCTTCATTCACACGACGCAAGCTTCGAATATACGTCGTTTTCCTCCGTTCTAAAATGTGAAAATTTTCGCCTTTCTAACATAAAGATATCATGATTTCGAAAGCATTCACGATGATAAATTAACAATCCCGATTCACCACAGTCCCGATTCATTCGTATTCATTGTAATGATAAAGTGCTTCATTTATATGACGCAAAGCTTCGAATATATGTCGTTTTCCTCCGTTCTAAAATGTGAAAATTTTCGCCTTTCTAACATAAAGATATCATGATTTCGAAAGCATTCACGATGATAGAATTAACAGTCCCATGTCGTTCGTATTCGATTGTAATGATAAGTGCTTCTTACGACGCACGCAAAGCTTCGAATATACGTCGTTTTCACTCCGTTCTAAAATAACATGAAATTTTCGCCTTTCTACTGAAAGATATCCATGATTTCGAAAGCATTCACGATGATAAAATTAGCAAATCCCGAGTTCGTTCGTATTCATTGTAATGATAAAGTGCTTCCATTCACACGACGCAAGCTTCCGGATATACGTCGTTTTCCGTTCTAAAATATGAAAATTTTCGCCTTTCTAACATAAAAGATATCATGATTTCGAAAGCATTCACGATGATAAATTAACAGTCCCGATTCGTTCGTATTCATTGTAATGATAAAGTGCTTCATTCACACGACGCAAAGCTTCGAATATACGTCGTTTTCCTCCGTTCTAAAATGTGAAAATTTTCGCCTTTCTAACCATAAAAGATATCGCGATGATTTCAAAGCATTACGATGATAAATTATAAATCCCGATTCACCAGGTCCCATTCGATCGTGATTTGCATTGTAATGATAATTAGCTATTTATATGACGCAAAGCTCGAACTCTGCGACGTTTTCCTCCGTTCAAATACGAAATTTTCGACCTTTCAGCATAAAGATATCATGATTTCGAAAGCATTCACGTTGATAAATTAACAGCAAACAAAATGTCTGTTGGTAATTTAAGCGATGATGAAGAAATTATATATTCCACCTTCCTTTAAAGACGCAATGGACTCCACTGAAAAACATTTCTTTTCTCAAACGAATTGTAAAAATAACATTCAAAGAACTTAATTCGATTCATAATGATGTACTTAATGCTTACAGACAACCAGCACGTCAGACGACGGTTAAATTTTTTTAGTTAAACACTTACCTGCATGCACATAAACCGCATAAGATATGTGTAAATAGTACTCAAGATATTCCATAAAGGTATGATTTTTTCACTTTTATGATACATGTTTAATTTAAAATGTAATTATTGATTCTGATTCCCGCACTATGTAGTATTATACTAGCACTATCTAAAAAACTTTAAAATAAATACCTTTAAATGAATTTGCGTCAGTAGCATTAAATTAGCAATATCAAAGTTGTTTTGTAAAATTTCGATTATACGTCTTTTCATTTATACGTCGTTTTAGGTCAGTCCCTTGCAAGACGTATAAACGGTGCTTTAGGGGTCTATTCTGGTACCCCCGGTTGGGTTGGGGGACTTTACATTTCACTTTGATCAAGTGATAATTTCGAAAAATCAGAAATGTTTGAATCTAATGTGTTCCTTGAACTTTTTCCAGGGAAATCTAGAGGACCAGGTCATTCAGACCAACCCTGTTCTAGAAGCTTTTGGTAACGCCAAAACTGTGAGGAATGATAATTCATCCAGATTTGTAAGTGCAAGGAAATATATTATTATAGATAATTTATATGTTTTGAGACTATCAAAACATATTTGATTTATTCTAATAAAGAACATCTAAAATAAAAATATGGCGTTGGAGTGATAAATTATAAAACTATGCAGTTATCGGCTGATTATGCTATATATAGGGCAGTTTTTACCATCAGGTGGCCCAAAGTGATCACCTAGGGATTCCACAACAATGATTCGCCAGCCCATTAAACAAAGCTGTCATGTGTTTGTCAGATTTCCGCTCCTCATAATAAATATTGTATCGCAATATGCATTTCGCTATAACTGTAACTTTATTGCTAATTATGTTAATGTATTATTGATGCTTAAAAGACAAGTTAATGAATATTACTGAATTTTTTTTCCTTTTTGAACAATTAAAATGTTTCTTTAATTTAAAAAACGACAATTTTGTTATAAAAAAGTTGTTTATATTCGTCTATGTTAAGTTTGATTATGCATGTGAATATGTAAATACGTATTGGTAAGGGGTTCATAAATTTTTCTTTGCTTAGGGGTGCATGAATTTTTCTTTTTGGGGCACCAAGTACCCTAGTTCCGGCTTGGCTATATACCAATATTCTAAGCAACAAGTATTAAAAATGTCTTTTTACAGGGTAAATTCATCAGAATTCACTTTGGACCAATGGGAAAACTTGCCGGTGCTGATATTGAGACTTGTAAGTTTACAGTCTTTTTGTTGTTGAATATTAAGTAACATCTTTCATTGTTCGATTTCAGAAATACCACTTACGCAGTTTATTAAATAGAAATTCATACAATACACTTTTATCTTCTTTCAGATCTGTTAGAAAAGGCTCGTGTGATATCTCAGCAGCCTCTGGAACGTTCTTACCACATTTTTTACCAGATCATGTCTGGTAAAATAAAAAATCTGAAAGGTAAAATTTTGAGAACTTCATTTTTCTAAAATTAAAAATAAAAATATGTACACAACTATAAAAAATTACATAAATATTTTTATCTTTATAATTATTTAGTATTTATATAAATATTATTTATAAAAGCTAAAGAATGTTATAGAAATTTTATAACTTTCGTTGCCAAAAATTATTTGTAACTTGTTTAAACATTTGCATAAAATTCAATTCTAAAATATAGAATACGTATTAATTATAACTTTTCAAATTTATGTAAAACATGCGTGAAGCAAAATATTTTACTTTTATTTGAAAAAAATGAATAAAAAAATGTTCAATAGAAACGATAGATTTAAAAACTATCATGATAATGCAAAATACTAAAATACAGATGCCTGGATACATTATGATACATAATATCGAACTGGCGTAATATTATTAAAGCGTCTTACTTATATTCTCATTATTGTAAAGTAGGAAAGATTTTACAACTAGTTTAAAATAATAAGAAATTAGTATAGCAGAACCTCGGGAATCCAAAATTTCGGATAATCGGAACATCTTTTTAAAATTTTCTGAAAATTTTTTATTAAAAAAATGAAGGAAAATAACAATTAGGAATCAGAAACAAAGATAATGTTTATTCCTAACTTAAAAGAAACATTTGAATGGACCTTATGCATGTGACGTCACATCCTCCGACACGTGACCTGCCGGAGGCAGCCATTGGTCAGTCTTAAACAGTTGACTCAGAACTGCTTTTATTTCTGAGTCGCTTATAGGCCGATCGTTTTGTTTATTCCTCCACAGCTGTTTTTCTATACTCTCGAACCCAAACGGTGCATAAGGTCTATTGTATTTAAGAATGAATACAGCATGTTAATTAATAGAAACAAAATCGGTCATCTGCTTTTGACGTAAAGAACTAAACCTGCTTGGACGATGCGAAACGCAGCTAGCTCTTATCGTGTTCTTTTCACAGAGTACCCTAAGTCAATACTCTACTGGATTTGATATATCAAGAGTATTTTACGGAATACCGTATATTTCCGTGTATAAGTCGAGAATTTTTGGCCAAATTTCCAAAGCTAAAGTTGGGGTCGGCTTATAGACGTATCTGCTAGCCAAAAAGGTAGGTATTTTTCCATTACTCGGTTGCGATTTAAAGTACCAAAACTTTACATGGCACCCGAAAATAATGATGGAATACATAATAATTAGCACATAAAATGTTTTAATGGAATCTTAGAAAAATTATACAAAAAGAAAATTATAAAAAAGAATAAATATGCTAATTCTAGAAGTTTCTTTCGCCACTCTCGAACTTGCTTTTCATCCACGTTGAAATGCCGAGCAGCCATACTAGTGTTAGAATTTTCGGCAAACGTGATCACTTGCAGCTTAAAACTTGCTGTATACGTTCATCTTTCAGATAAAAACTAAAAGGGTACAGAAAACTACACTATCATAATTCCGCATACAAGCAAAGAATGACACCAAATGAATGGGGAAAATGTGCCTGCTTCATATAGGGTTACCAGAGTTAAAACTATCGTCGTTGGCGCATGACTATTGGCTAGTGTCGTTAGCACATCTGCTTGGCAACATTTTCACCTTCATGGCGAAATGTTTGAATTTTATAGGATTTTTTTTTTCCCATTTCGGCTTATATACGGGTTTTGAATTTTGGACAAATTTCCAAAGCTAAAGTAGGGCGGTCGGCTTATACACGGATCCGCTTATATTCGGACATATACGGTAATCCGAATTTCCAGGAACCCGAATTGAGGCCAGCCCTAATTAGTTCGGATTCCCGAGATTCTACTGCATTTTAAGGCGATTTATATATTTAAGTTTTCGTAAAATAATTTCATGTTCTAGTGGAAAGTTTTATCTACTTTTCATTCATAAAGCTTACCTTCTATTTTCAATGCTTCAGCCTCTATTTGCAATTCTTCTACTAAATGCTTTATTTTCTTCATCTGCTACAACAGAAAATCTTCTGCTCAGCGATGACATTCACGATTATCACTTCGTGTCCCAGGGTAAAATTGACATCCCAGGGGTGGATGACGCCGAAGAAATGCAATTGGCTGATGTGAGTACCTAAAGCGTCCCAATCCGTTCTGGTGATTTCCCAACCTAATTCCCATCCTCAAGAGAACTCCCTTACCTTCTTGGACGTACATTTCTGTTTCCCTTTGTAGAAGTAGTCTGTTCGTATTTGTGTAAGAAGCACCCCTCTCGCATCCCCTCAAAAACATCTTTTGTATTTTAATCTACAGTCCCATCCCTTTTTAACCCTTTAGACTTCCTCCCCTACTCTCCGTCATTGAATGATACTTTAGATTTCGAACATTCAAATTTGGAATCTAAAATGAATTGGTGGTATGTAATTGATTTCCCTCCCTGGAAATGGCCAGTCATTTTACTGCCATTTATTGCATGATTCTTAGCCATTACTAACATCTCTTCTTGTGTCTTTTCGCTTCACAAAATAATGCTTATAAAGGACTTCTACGTTAAGCACACGAAACCAAAACGTTTTATTTTGTGAAAAAGGAAGAAAGAAATATTGAGTGCAGTCACTAACTGCCTTCAATGCAGAAACAGTTCTAGAACTGGAAATAAAATATTCATTTGATATTATATTACGAACACAGATTTACCCGAAATTAATTCAGAGAAACAAGACTCCTCTCTCCGTCTTCAAACATTACACAACTTGATAAGTGTCCTCCGTAGTTTCTCATTCATTGGCTAACGAGTTTAGGCAGATTACAGTTTTTTGCGTCATATATAGCCTCTTGCAGCCGCCTATTTCACCAAGGATTAATGACAAAAACCAAAAAATAAATAAGCATCGATATCGCTGACAACTTCGGATATTTTTATCTCTCTTTTTTTCAGTATCGGGTCAGAAATTTGCTAATACAGAACTATCCATTGGCTTTGTAATGCTTTACACATCAACCGAAGCCATGCATAAAGCAATGCTCTATATGCAATTCTTTTATCTTATTCTTATGTGAGAAATTAATCTTTTAACCACAGCTATGCGAAACATATTTGAAATTTGAACCGCTCAAGTCGGTATGTAATAATATTTGTTGATTATACTTGATAAAAGCAACTAAATTCCATGAAAAAACGGAATGAAGAGTTTAATTGAGGATAATAATTTCTTTTTAAACTCTCGAAAGAGTTTTCATCGTGCAAAAATTAGAAAAGCGAGACACATTGATCTGTTATATTCTAACAAATTAGGATAACTCTAGTATTAAAATGTTTGAGTACCCCCTTTCTTTCACCTTGTCACTAACTTCCTTATTAGTTTAACCTTCCTCCTATTACAGAAAAAGTTCTACTTTCGAACAATATCCGTGATTATCACTTCGTGTCGCAAGGTAAAACGGATATTCCAGGAGTAGATGATGGTGAAGATATGTTGGTTACTGACGTAAGTATTTGAGACTTAAGTTTCTAATCTCCAAAACGACTCATAAAACAATTTTCACCCCGTCTCACACTTTTAAGGCCGTTATAAATTTCTATAAATGTGAAACAACATTATAATATGTTTTAAAACAGAACAGATTCTCCGACTTTTCGTAAAAGGTAACAATACAAATTCAATCCTCATTCATTGTTTTACTTCTTATTTTCAAAAATGTAAATTTTAATTTCAAATTCATTGCTACGAATAAATAGAAACCACTTAGGAAACATTTCTTAACTTAAGTGTTTATACCTGCGAACATAGAAAATTGACCAAGGAAAAAATTTGTATGAAATTGAAACCATTCATTTGAATTTATAATTTCTCGTATTTAAGAACAGCTTTTTAAGTTTTATTTAATGTCAGACAAACAATTATTGCTGTTTTCTGAGTAGCCATCACTATCTCATAATCGATTAATGCTTTGTAAAAAAAATGCCCAAACCGAACTTTCCGATATAGAAAATATATTTCATTTACTGTTTTAAGTTTCCTTATGCTTAATATGTTGTTTAATTCGACTTCAAACTGAACAGATATCGATGATAATAATAAAAAAAAATGCTTTTAAAAATATTAAGTTTAATTCAAAGCTAGAATTGTGAATATTCTTATGCTATACGTACAAAATATTAGCAATGGCTTAAACATCAGAGAGAAAAAGTCCTTTATTTCATGACGGCAATAATTTAAACAAAAAGACAGCTCTGTTGGAAATATTTCGTATAAAACATGTAATCGAAAGTGATGCAGGTTGATAAAAATACCAATGAACTTTTGAAAATTTGAAAAAAAATTGTTTAATTTAAATTTCTTGAAATCCTTAACCGAATTGTGGCGGAACAGATTAACTCTATCGATACGGGAACGTCCCAAACGTCTTTACAAGCAAAAGACGGCGTCCGTCCGAAACGTCCGAATATCACTGTAAACTTTCCATCCCCTGTCGTTAAGTGTAATTGATTTCACACCCGCAGCACACGCTTTCTTTGTTAGAATGGCTCGCCCAGACGGGTTTAGGGAATAGGGGGTTTTCTTAGAATTTCGAGAATGCCAGCTGTCATTCCGATTTTTGAGGGGGCACTGAATTTTGGATTGAAAGAGGAACTGGGACGTTTCCGTATTTTGAGGTCCCTCCATCCCAATGGTCTTAAGAATCAGAGGGTTAACGAGTTGTGATACTTCCTCCAGTCATCTTAAAGGGGGCAGGTTGGTAGAGTTTAATTATACAATAGTCAGACTAAGTCTAAGCTAAACCACCGTAAAGAAGGAGATTATGGACTCAGCCTTGAAATGTTTAAAACTAATTTCATTTCGAAAGACAATTAGAACGATCCTTTCATTGAAAAATTGGTATACTGAGATTGGGTTGACGGCTTAGAAGTTTTTACAGACACGGGTGAGAGACACTTTTTCTCAAATGGCATGTCATTTCTCCCATATTTTCAAGGGCAATTATTCTCTAAGGCTCCTGCAGTATTCCATCATCTTCGTTTGTGACTTTGGACGATGATTGGTCATTGCAAGTCTCCCTTTGGAAGAGATTTTTAAAACGCTATTTTTTCCAAGCTTCTAAAACAAGTTCTTTGCCCTATCTTTTAGTGGAATGTAATGTTAAATAAACTGTCAGGAACTAATGAAACAAAAGCACTACAGGTATTGTCGTATTTATAACTTTTCTATGGGGAATGCAGTTTAAGCAGAAAACTCAAATGTAAATCAAATACCCATGTCTTAAAGAAAATGGAACCAAACTTTTACTGAAATCTGATTATCGAATTTAATTTTATCAGATCTGAAAGCGACTGTGAGCTAATGGCAAAGTGTTGAGACACGGATTTGAATACCGATTTTCTGAGTATATCGCCAGTTTGCATTGACCTAAAGAAAGTAACTTGAAGTAGAATCAACAATGTAAAAATCTGAGGAGACTTTGGGGTCTATTCTGGTACCCCCGTTGGGTTGGGAGACGTCACTTTTCCCGTTGTTAACGTGCGGAGAAAGTGATGTCTCCCAACCCAACCGGGGGTACCAGAATAGGCCCGTTTGTCCACATCAGATGGCGTCTTCGTTATTTTCATTAGAAACGATATGGAACATTAACAAAATCGAATAAAAAAAAATTTAGTCCAACAAGCGATTGTCAGCACAACGAAAAAGAAGACTACAGTTATTAAATTTATGAACTAAAATTTAGAGAATAATCATAATTTAAGCAATATCAGCTTTAAAATTAATCATTACCTGTATTTTTTTTCATGCATTCGGATTTAGAAGTGGACCCGTAAATTTAATCTTTGCTATGGAACTATCTGCTCAGTTTTCTTGGAATGATTAGTACTGCATCTAATTGGAAGTAGGGGATAATAGCCTTTGTTGCTTCAAATCCCGTAACACAAATTCAAGTCAAGTCAAGGACCCGTAAATCCGGATTCTCAGAGTGAATGGATTGGCAATCAATCAATCTGTGACGAATGATTCCGAAAATAAATATCGCGGCAAATACAATAATATAAATAGTTGAGTCTTATATTTCCATGCTTTATATTTCTTAATCTTCTGTTATATTTCTTCAGAATTCCTAAACAGGTGAGCGACTTACAATTTTCTTTCTTTTCTTTTCGACAGATGTAAAAAAAAAAATCGACAAATATAAACATTTAGTTTGTTCAATAAATTGTAACATGAACGAAGCGTCAAAATAATCGTTTAAATATATAATCTTTAATTTAGAAAGATTTGTTCTAAAATTATATTTCTAATATAGAATGGTTTTGATGTGTTGGGATTCACTGATGAAGAAAAACTCAACATCTACAAGATTACTGCTTCTGTAATGCATCTTGGTGAGTTAAAATTTAAGCAAAGGCCACGAGAAGAACAAGCTGAAGCTGATGGAACCGAAGCAGGTGAAAGAGTAGCACATTTGCTGGGACTTAATGCAGCTGATCTCTACAAGAACTTGTTGAAGCCAAAGATCAAAGTTGGAAATGAACTTGTTACTCAAGGTAGAAACAAAGAACAGGTTAGTACATACATTCATCACTTTAGCACATGAAAGTAAATAATGTAAAATTACTTCTTTCTGTTTCATACAATATATATTTGTGATTATGTTTCTAGGGAAAGTATCGATTAACTCTATTTATTCCTTTTGTTTACTTTTACTTCGAAAGATCGCAAATATACAAATTTTTATATTGCCATGTAAGAGAAAAAGGCCAAACTTTCTTTAAATGTTCAAAGTTTTGAGTTCATACAGCTGCATTTTCAACCAATTTATTCAAAATCGTAGAGTTTATTATTATTTCACTGTGATAGTGAATTTTATAATTTTCATAGGAAACCCCTTTTTAAAACACTCGTATATTTCCAATACTTCAGAGTTCAGTGTGAGAAATCTCTGCATTAAGTATAGTCGATTTGAGGGTAATCTTGTGTAGATAAATATGATATCTTATATTATTCTTAATTATCAATTTTATAGAATTAAGTATTCTGTATTAATTAATTTTGTAGAATTTCTTGCATAAATGAGTAGAAAAATGATCTATTTTCAGGTTTTGAAAAATAAAATGTTGAATTTTTTCCTGGAGCCTTAAGATTTTTCTTGTGATATTGTATTTTAATTGTGAAAAATTCCTTTTTTTTTGCATTTGAAAGGAATATTTGAGAATTAATTCATGTGTTCTTTATGAAATTCCTTATATTACAGGTAGTGTATTCTGTAGGAGCACTGTCAAAGGCCATGTATGATAGGCTTTTCAAATGGCTTGTCAAAAGAGTAAATGAAACTTTGGATACCAAGCAAAAAAGACAACATTTTATTGGAGTCCTTGATATTGCAGGTTTTGAAATTTTCGATGTAAGTATATATATATATATATTTCAAAATCTCAAGTAATTTTTCCAACATTTTTTTCACATGGATGCTCAAACTTACAATTAAAAAATGTTTTGTAATGTTATATATATTACATTTAAGAGATAGCATAATCTGATTCAATTCTTGACCAAAATCACACTCTATACTATTACTAAAGAAATGAGTCATTCTACATAATTTTTCTCTTTTATATCTCAGTAATAATTAGTTACTAAATTATGATTTTTTTTAATTTAGGGAATTTTACTTTGATTTCAAATTTGAGACTATGAATTTCTTAATTCTTCTTGTTGTTAGCATATTCATCGAATGTTTATATGCTTGAATTCATATAAAAATAATTAATCCTCAAAGTTTTAATAATTTTTGATCTTTTTAAAGATTTGTAACTTTTCCCAATAGTGTTTTCTCCTCTTTATTTTGAGAATATATTTTATATTTGCATAATTTTGCAATAATAATATTTTCCAGACCTCAAAAATTCTCAGTTTGTTTTTATTTTTAATCTTTTTTTATCTCTTCCCTCCTTTCAACTTTGCTGTTATTATCATTGTACATTTTATTGTTATTATTATGTACATTTCGTTCATTCTTAAAAATTTAAATGCTGCGCTTGTTCCAAAATAGAGAAAAACAATGACATACTATGGGCTAAAAAGGAAACATTAAGATTTTTTTTTTTTTTGCTTATTCTGTTCCAAAATAAAAAAAAAGTATGTAAAATTGGTAATAGCCCATCTTTTTATCTTAAGATTTTTCATTTTTTAAAAAATCCCTTGAACTGTGGAGACTTGTCCTAATTAGATGCCACATTTTACTTTGGGCATTTATTATTTCCATCCTTTAAGGGATACCTTAGATACTTAATTGTGTCTGAATGATTTTTGTCTTAAATTGTTTAACTTTTGTCTTGAATGATTTTTGTCTTTTAAATTGTTTAACTTTTGTCTTGAAGGACTTTTGTCTATTAAATTATTTAAATATAAAAAAAATCTGTAATTTGATGCACGAATCTGACACATGATTTCAGTACAAGGGTTTAAGATTAAGTATTCCAAGAAAAGTAGTATTGTGCTGGACTTTTAAACTATAAAGTATAAAAAATATATCTTTATTCATTATATTTTTAAATTATATATTTGAATAATTTTTCAAAATTATAAAAGTTTTTTTCTGTTTTCATATTACAAGAACTGTAAAGATTATGATTAAAATGTGGTGTAAAGCTTTCATTAAAAATTAAAATATTGATATGTGCAGAAATGTTCCTCCCAAAATTTCTTGTGATCAGTTTACTTAAATTGTTTTCCCAAGCTTCAGTATACATTTTGGAATGAAGCAAAAATATTCATATCTCTTGAGTAGCTTCAAGGATTAAATTCAATAAATTTCGTAATTTTTTGTAACTTTTTTTGCTATTTTTATATAACTCTATTTGTTCTTTTAAGAGCTAATTTAAAGTGGTTTCTGTTTTTACTGGTTAAAATTATAAAGGAAATATTTTTATTATTTTGAAATTCTATATTTTTATATCATAAGGAATGTCTTTGTTTCAAGTGACAAATATTTGCAACTACAAATAGTTAAAATTCTGTATTTGGTTAATCAGTTTTAATAGGCTAATTACAATTTGTATGACTTTCTTGAAAAAAATGTATAAATATGTGTTCAAGATGTGCAATATGAAATTTCTTCCAAATTAGTTCAATAGCTTTGAGCAACTGTGCATCAACTTCACAAACGAAAAATTACAACAATTCTTCAATCATCACATGTTTGTTTTGGAACAAGAAGAATACAAACGTGAAGGCATTGAATGGACATTCATTGATTTTGGTTTAGATCTACAAGCTTGCATAGATTTGATTGAAAAGGTAGGACAAATGGATTCTACCATGAATGGAATGAATCCTCTTTGTAATGGGCACAGAGTTATCAGCTTCTTCCAAGCTATGCAAAATTCAAAAATTTGAGTTGCTCATTATCAATTCAATATCAAAATGCCTTATTCTGCTTGCCTAAAACAAAGCTATAACTTGAACAGAAATGAAATTCAGGTAATACTGTTGCTTTTGCTACGGAAATGATTTTGTTTTTCTTCTATTTTGCCTCGCAGCCTTTTGCTTTTTTGAAATTTGCTTGCTTAATGCTACATACACTTGCAGTTCAATGGTTTTGAACAACTTTGCATCAATTTTACAAATGAAAAACTGCAGCAATTCTTCAATCATCATATGTTTGTACTGGAACAAGAAGAATACAAGCGAGAAGGCATTGAGTGGACCTTCATTGACTTTGGACTTGATTTACAAGCTTGTATTGATCTAATTGAGAAGGTAATGCTTTTTGCTGCATTGCTGCTAACACTGGAATGAAGATAACTGTCTGTCTATTCATATATTAATATAACATTAACTAATTATGAATTCATATTTTAATAATTTTTGTTTTATTAAAAAAATGTTTATGCAGATTGAATTCATTTAGTAAATATGTGATTGTTATTGAGCTAATATAGTTCTTTACTTTCTTTAGATTTAATTTATGTTTGATAGATTTTTCATAAAATGTATTGCATGTTAGAAATTTCAATATAATGATAATAATCCTTAAATTCATAGTTTGATATTTTGTGTTCTTGAAGGTAGAAATTATATAAATCTGTAGGTCTCAGAATAACCTATTCTAATTCCTTTTCAATATTTGTTTTAAATATTCATGAAGATGGTGGAAGGTAGATTACTATGGTAATGGACCTTAATAGTATAATTTTATTTAAGCAAGCTTTTAAATAAACCAAAACATGAGAATCATTGTAATGTATTATTTTTTCATCCTTTATGTATTTTTGCTGAATATATGCAAAATTAAATGAGTAGGCTGTCATATAATAACAAATTCAGCTGTTGCTTAAATTAAGGAATAAATATGATTTGAGAAGATCAAGCTTTTTTTTTTTTTTTTTTTTTTTTTTTTTAAAAAAAATATATTTTTATATACAAAAATATTTTTATATATATATTTTTTTTTTTTTTAGATTTTTTTAATAAACAAGGGACTTTTATTTTAAAACACTTAACAATTTTTCATCATTTTCAACAGCCTATGGGTGTTTTGTCAATTCTGGAGGAAGAGTCTATGTTCCCCAAGGCTAGCGACAAAACGTTTGAGGAGAAGTTGAAGACCAATCATCTAGGAAAGTCTCCGAATTTTGTAAAGCCCAAACCACCCAAACCTGGTCAACAAGAAGCACATTTTGCCATTGTTCATTATGCTGGAACTGTAAGTTGAAAGAATAGTTAGTACTGAAAATGTTGATATTTTTTAAAATAAAGGTTGATTGTTTTATGCATTTGTTTCTGATTATAGGTACCTTACAATCTCCATGGATGGTTGGAGAAAAATAAGGACCCTCTCAATGACACTGTTGTGGATCAGTTCAAACATGCTTCTAACAAACTTGTGAATGATATTTTTGAAGATCATTCTGGTTTAGGTGCTGATGATCCCAAAAAAGGTGAATAACAGACATTGCTATTCCTGTATTTTACTTTTTAAGAAATTATGTATGCATATAAGCACTTGCTTAATACATTTAATTGTATAGGTGGAGGTCGTAAGAAGGGCTCTGGTTTCCAAACTGTGTCAGCTCTGTACAGAGTAAGATTTTCCAACTCATTTTGTTACAAAGTATTTTTTAGACAATTTTCTGAAATATTTTGGATAAAAATTAACTAATTTCCTTACATAGAATAAATTAACAAATATTTTTTCTGGCTTAATTAATACTTAGGTTATTAAAGTTTTTTAAAATGTACTGAAAAGAAAATCCTTTATTTTTTCAATTAAAAAATATGTAAGATGAGCTGAGGCTTAAATTCATCTTGAATTTATGAAATTTATATAGTTGCATTTGTTTTGTATGTTTCTGTGAACTTATTCTTCCACTCTTTAGTTCTGTTATGAAACTGAAATGCCTGCATACTGTATGTTTCTCTTATCAATAACTCGGTGTATAAGATATGTTTTCCTCTCTACTTTATGTATCTATGTAGCACATATTCTTTCTTTCTCTTTGCTTGTGCATTTATTGTAGTTATTAGTTCATATACTTAGTTTAATAACTAAGGATATTTTTTTACTAACCAGAAAATGTTGTATTTTGTCCTCTTTCTTCATAGGAACAACTGAACAAGTTGATGGCAACATTGCGTTCAACACAACCACACTTTGTTCGTTGTATTATTCCAAACGAAACTAAATCACCAGGTAGATAGATATGTATATAGCACTACATATATAGCATATTTTTATGCCATGTATCATGAAGGTTTAAAAGTAGCATTTTTCTTGACATTCGAGTTTTGTTGTAAAGTTTTTAAGCAAACAAAATGAAATTAATTTTTCTGATGAAGCTGAATTTGTCACTGAGTTATTTGTGAAGTTTAAAATTATACCATTGGAATTATTGCGATTATTGATCGTCCTTTGCTATACAACAGGGATCGTTGTGAAATTCACTTGATTTTCTTCTTGAAAAGTCCACTGTTTAAAATCGTCAAAATAGCATCCGTGTTATAAATTTTATTCTTTACTTGACTCATTGAATCAGGTAGATCAGAATTATGTTAATTTTTTGCAGAAACATTTTTTTTTTTTTTTTTTGCCCATGACATTTAAATTTCTTGTATGCAGAGGTGCTTAATTTATTATGATTTTGATTCCATTTATCAACAAAAATAGTTTATTTTAACAAATTCAAATACTAGAATACAAAACTTTCTATTGCATTCTTAAAAACTTTTATGTGTGCATAAAAGTTAAATTTGCATAAAATGTGATGTTCTGTTCATACGTAGGTTTAGCCGTGCATGTATGGTATTGCATTTCTTGTACAATCTAGTCTTGGTACTAAAAGATTTAAACATTTGTGTCTATGTGTTGTTCAGTTGTAGTGTTGACATCTTTAAATAACTTGGCAGTGGTGACAAAAAATATAAAAAATCTCTTTATTGAAGTCTTCAATATCCTTTTTAAACTCTTTAAAAGAAATAACTGGTTAGAAAAAAAATTAGATGGTTCCTCTCCATGTCCATTGCTGAACTATTGTGTGCAAAGGTGATGCCCATTATTGGGAAGTGTTAAATAATAGAAAGAGCACATTTCTCAACACTTTCAAAACAGGAAATCCCAGAAAAGACTTTTTTAAAATTTTAATCTAAAAATGTTACAATAAAGGAAATGCCATGCAAAAAGGAGTTTTCTCTAATTGATTAATTTGATTTAAATTTTCAAAATCCTTAAGATTAGATTCCAGTTTTCTGATATATATATATATAGCTAATAAACAAGCAGGAAAAACTATTTGTTGTTTTAAAAACTAATTCTATATTAGTAGCATGGCACAAATGCAAAATTTTTCCTTGTTGATTTCTTCTGACACCCATATCCTCATTTGTGCTTTGCTGGGTTTTGCCAGTGTTAATGCCATCTACCTTAAGTATCAGTTAGGACTTGTGTTGCCTTAGTTTGAAGCCCCTCCCCCTTTTGACGCCTAATATTCAGTTTTCTGTGTGCAATAGAAGTCTCTTATCACATTGGTGTGTGTTATTGCTTATATTAAAATCCTCAATAATCCCAAAACCTTTTGAACAAATAGTTACATTTAAAGTTATCAAATAATGCACGAGTTGTGGAGTTAAATAAATTTTCATTTGAGTGAAATATATTAAATAAGAAAAAATAGTTTTGAAGTAAAGATAAACAGAGTAAAAAAGTTCTTCTACATCCTCAGGAAATTAGGTTTTAATACTAGGATTTAAAGTAAAATAATTTTTAAAGTTCTTTTAATGAAAAAAATCATTATTATAAATGAAGAATTCTGGCAACTATTATATAGCAATATTGAGAGGAGGGAACAACTTATAAATTTCCTTTTCATTCATTTCATTACATGAATGAATTTAAATTTTGTTATATTAATTCAGTTGTCCAAATTCTTTTCCTTATTTGATCAAGGAAACAAAATTAAAGTAGATTTCTAAAATTAGTTTTAGATTATTGTTAATGACCAATTTTCAATTTTTTCTCAGTTCGTAAATTACTTGATAGATTTCTTTTATAACAAGAAACATCTTGCATGTGAACCTTGTTCTCCTGTGCATTTGTGCTAGCTAATGCATGATTTAGTAATTTTTGCATGTACAAGTAGTTTGTATTGGCACTGTTATTAGATAGAATGTACATGTCTGAGTCTGCTTTAATTCATAAAAGGACATTTCTTGGTTTCAACTTTTACTGCTTTTCTGTAATTTGAATTGTTCTTTTGAAAACTAAATAAGATTTGATATTTTAATTAAAAGGTAAATTCTGTATGTAATATTTTTAAATATAAATTAATTTATTTGCCACATGCAAAACCATAATAAAATGAACATTTTTGAAACTAAAGACCAAACATAAAATTTTTTTTATCACTTATTAGGATTGAGTTAATGCATTCTGTGCATTGTAATATAGTTTTTATTTTTTCCCCCTTTGTTAAATGTATTCTATGTAAAGATTTTTTTCATAAATTTTTAATTTTGTTTATTATGCATCATTGATTAGGCAAAATTATATCATAAACTATATATATTTTTAAATAGCATATGAGGATGTTAAATGTGCATCTGTTAGAAAATAAAGCAGAACATCAAAAACGTTGTAACTATTCTTGTTATTTGAGAAAAGATAAACATTGAATTGATTTTTAGAAATATTGTTAAATTAAAATTACACAAAATGTAGCTAAATAAAGTTGAATTATTCAAATTTGTTAAGTATTAAAATTACAGCAGAAGAACTTGAATATTTGGATACTGTGTAAATAGATATAAATCCTTCCCTTTCTTATTTTTTAAAAAGATGTACAGTTTGAACTTTAATTAAAATATCAAATCTTCTTGTGTAATTCTGTTTTCAATAAATTTTTCTAGTTTTTTTTTATTTATACATATATGAATTATATTTGTGCTGATTGCATATTAACATAATAAAATCAAATTATTGCCTTATTTTGTTTGTAACCAACTTCAATTATTTTGCCTCAGCTTTGTCATTCTTGTAAGATTTTGCCTTCATTTCTAATATGCCTTTGCATCTATAATCAGACAACTAAATTGTGTGATTTTATTTTAACATGTGCTCTGCTTATGCTTTTACTTGAATAATAGGAACAGTTGAACAAGTTGATGACCACTTTACATAGTACTTCACCGCATTTTGTAAGGTGTATTATACCTAATGAAATGAAAGCCCCAGGTAAGCAATGCATTTTTCATCCGTGTGGTTCTCCCAGAGACAACCCTTTTCCAGAATCCTATCTCCTTCCATCCAGATATGAATCGGCACCTCTTTAAATAAAAACCTGAATAGTTTCTTCTTTCACTACAATAATTATTCTTGTTTAACTATGTTGCATCATGGAAACAAACTGATAATGTTTCTTTATTCCCTTCACCTCAAATTTTCCACATTTATCCTGAATATCCCTATATTTCCATTCCTTCCAATGAACTTTGAAATGAATCTGTGAAAAAATGTAAATATTGCATAAGTACATGTATTTTATTTGGTTTATTCACAAATTAATGATTTTTTTTATGTGTAACATTGCAAGAGTATGCAACAAATCAGTCAAGTCCGCATTACTTTTAATATTTTCTTATGTTTCTTCCTAAGTGTTAAATTACAGCAATATGTGTTGTGAATACAAGATTATAAGACCTGTTATATAAATATCAGGGTTTCTTTTTCCTTTATATACATATAAATTCTACTCTTAATATTTTTCTATTATTTTGATGCATTGAATTTCTGAAAAAAAAATTTAGATTACTTAAATTAAAAAATGTTTTTTTCTGCAAGATATTTAAAATTTAATTTAAATTTGGATATTTTTCGTGTTGGTTCAGTTTACCCCTGTACTATACAGTTTGTTTTTTCTAACAGCAGAAAATAATATAAATGGCAATAAGAAATTTAGGAAAACAAGCTGAAAAATAATTTTTAGAGAGCATAAATCTTTAATTAAATTACCTTTGTTAAATTTTGTTTGTTATTTATTAACTATTAAATTATTCAAAAAATATAAGTCAAAATTGTAAGTGATGCAAATATGCATCACTGTATAGTGTAAGGTTAAATTCAAAGTTTTCAAATGGATATATATTATATTTACTTTTCTAATTTATTAATATATATAAAAATGTCACTTCAAACATTCTTTAAAGACAATTTTCATATAATGATACTGTAAAACATACTAGTAATCGTTGGCAGAATGCTGATCAGAAATTTCTTCAGCAAACTTCTTGCTGTACACTTATGGATCTGTAAATGATTGCTTAAAACAGTAAAACTGAAATTGCTTAAATTCTGTATAAGAAAAATGTACTCGGAGATGTAGGCATTGTAAAAGATCAGAATGTTCAAGTAAGTAGATTTATACATACATATAAATTACATTTCAGTAATGAGTTTTACTTAACTGCATACTAAATTAAAATAAATGAATTTGCGGGCTAGCAATATAAATTGTTTATTGGCATGTTTTGTCTGCAATTTAAATATGAATATACATAAAATTAAATAAAAAATTGTATGGAGGTATCCTTATGATTTAATTAACATATTCTTAAACTGTGAATATTACATAACTTCATTCTTTCAGGTGTAATCGATTCACACTTGGTTATGCATCAGTTGACTTGCAATGGTGTATTGGAAGGTATCCGTATTTGCCGCAAAGGCTTTCCAAACAGAATGGTTTATCCTGACTTTAAGCACAGGTATTAGTTGGATTTGTTTAACCTTTAAAAGCAATTATAAATGTAAATTTTAATTTTTCATAGATATTCATAATTACATATTGTTATCTATTATTGATTTTTTTTCTAGTGAGGCATATTTTTTTAACATGCATAATAATAATAATTTCATAAATTGATTAATTTAGAAATGTGATTGATATGCATTAGTTTATATTTATTTTGACATTTAATTTCAAAAAGCAACATTTTTTTCTCTTTATTCTAGCAATTTCCATACAGTTTTTCATTTTCTGTTAAATTTATTATTCTGCTATTAAATATTGGAACAAAATAAATTCATTTTGTATTCCATGTTAATTATGTTTTGATAGGTTTGATTTGATTAAATTTGCTTATAAATGTGTGTTTATCTATTTTTATGTTACTAAATGTTACTTCATTTTATATTGTTCATATATTATATGCACTCTTAAGGTCTGACATTTTCTATTTTTCATGTAGTGAAAATTCTTCTTTTTTGAAGTGTTTTATTTATAGTAATTTTATATTGCATTTCTTCTAAAAGTTTTAAATGTATGATTTGATATCTTTTTCTTAAGAGTATTTTATATATGTATGTGCTACATTTTTCAATTTGTTTTCATAACACATTTGATAAACACCTACAGATACACAATATTGGCTCCAAATTCCATCCCAAAAGGTTTCGTTGATGCAAAAAAAGCTACAGAATGCATTCTTACATCCATTCAACTAGAAGCAAATGACTATAGGTTGGGACATACCAAGGCACGTATAGGAATCTGCAACAAGTGGAGGACTTGTTCAGACAAGAAATTCTGCATTAATGCTTGCTTTTTTATATTTTAATTATATCCAGTACTTTCGCTTGTGACATTACATAACAATTAAAAAATAAAAATAATGCAGTTGGCACTGCTAAGAAATGAAACTGATTTATAAATATATTTTTTTTCCTTGCTTCTTAATTTTTATTGCCAAATTTAATTATATCAGTTTAATCTAAATGTAATTTCAAAATGAATGCAAACTTTTAACAGGTAAACATTTATGATAATACTGGTAATTTTTTAAAAATGAATACTAATGCTTTATTTAATTGTGCTCTTATAAATATATATGCTACTGACCATAAATTTACATTTTAAAAAGCAAATTTGCTTTCATGTTCTTCTTTAACCCCAAATATTTCAATAAATTATTTTAGATTTAAAATAATATTTTTTAGCCTTTGTTTTATTATTTACTGCATGCCATGAATTTTATCAGCTGCCTACCTAATCCACTCAAATCCTGAACCTCCTATCCTCTGAATGTTCCCTATCTGTGCCTGTCCCATGTTCCTACCTATTCCCATTCCCAAAGAAATGCATTTATGTCGTCTTTTGTTCATCCATTCCTTACCCACATGTAGCTGTAGATCCTCGTAAACCAGTCGTAATTCTTGCTTTTCTCTCTCTCTCTTCATCTATCCTTCCTTTAAATATTTTCTCTTTTCTTTCCCTTTACTTGTTATGCTTCCTATATTCTTTGTGCAATAGAAAATAAATGAAAGCATTCTTCTCAAAAAATGAATGAGACTATAAATTTTATATTAAAATTATACAAACTAAAACTAAATTTTTTTGTTTTTAAAATTAAAAAAAAAAACCTGCATATTTTTTTAAAAATTAAATAACTAATGCAGAAATACATTTAGTCTATATAATTAAGGTTATTTGACAAAAAAATATTAAAAACTTATAAGCTTTCTGTGCTCAAGCTTATTGATTTTTTGTCGATTTGAAAAATAATATAATTTTTCAGTTTAATATAAATGTTAACTGTTGATAAAAATAAATCCTCAAGTTAAAATTATATTTAAATCTGTTGCTTCTGAATTCTTATTCTTTTTTTATTTTCATGTTTTATTTTATTCATATTTTCAGAAGTTACTTTTGAATATGAGCAAAGAAATAATGAAGTTTTAATTACAGATAATTGCTATATAAACTTACTCTTCGGCAATATATTTTTAATGAACAAAGCTTCAGTTTTTTGACATTTTTAATGAAAAGAAATTCTTCAGATAATACAGGTATCTCTCCAAAACCTTCGCAGATGTTTGAGAAGTTGCTTTTATTTTGTTTTTTATTTCACTTCCTTTTCCTACCTTATTGTGAACCTTTTATTCTTTTGCATTGCATGCTGTTATCCTTTCCCCAGATATGCTATCCTTGCTCCTAATGACATCCCCAAAGGCTTTGTGGATGCCAAGTGTGCAACTGAAAAGATTTTGGATGCTATTTCCCTGGATCCTAGCGTGTTCCGTTATGGAAAAACGAAGGCATGTAACCAATATCTTTTCCCTCAAAAGGCTTGATGTTTCCTAGGAATGCAGCTAACAGATCTGATATAAAATTGTTCCTTTCTTATTCTACTAAACTTTTTCTCAATGCGTAATTTTTTTTTTCATTGTTAAATGCTGAAATTTTAAATGTTTCATGTGCAAATCGTATATCGGTATTGAAAATTTATTTATCATGAAGAAAAAAAATATTTACAACAGTTTCTTTAAACTATATTAACAATTGATTGCTCAGCACACACACAAAAACTACTGATGCAAATATAAATAATTAAATTAATTATTTATAATTTGATGCAAATTTTATTCATTATCTAAATATATATAAATCTATTTAATCATTCTAAAATGTATCGTTTTTCTATGTTTAATTCTTACTATTTCCCTCCTCTATTTTTCTAAAGTTAAGTTAATTGTGATAATATTTTAAGAATATTTTGTTTATTAAAAATTGGGATTTAATTATTATTTTTTTCACTGTTTTGCTTTCAAATTATTTTAATTTTTTTAGGAAAAAAAAATAGAATATATGAAGTTTATCAATACAGTTTCGAAGATGTATTTTAATATTTTGCTATAATGTTTATTCTGTTGATAACCAATTTTAAAATTAGTTGAAAAACTTGTGGCTATGTATACATAATTTGCTTCTATAAATTAGTATTATAAATATTGTTAACAATTTGTATTATTTAATTTTACTTGCTTGTTACTCAGGTAATGATTATAGAAAACAAAATGTCATTATAAAAGAATGACCCTTAGTAATTCTAGCATTTTAAAGACAATTTTTATGTGTTTATAACTTGGCTCACTCATATTATTTATTAAAGGAATTTTTGTCATGTCTTCTGTAGGTAAATTGAAAATAAGTTATTCATTGTCTTTCAAGCTTTCATAAAATTGGATGCATTGTGCTGTGCAATCATTTGTTGGTTTTAGTTAAATAGAAAATAATTTCACACGTAACTCTGGTAATGATAATAATCTCATGAATTTTCACAACTTTAGAGCAAAAGTGAGCATACGTATGTATTTTAAAAAAAAACTCTTGCAGCAAAGCTTTTGTGAGTGCATCTTTTCTTTCATTTCTTTTTTCCTTTTCGCACAACTACAAAGATGGTTTTAAAAAACATGAATTGTCTAGGGATGGATCGGAATTCCCCCCTATTACATATTAGGGCAGGACTTCCCTGCATTAATTTAAACAAAAATGTCTTACCATAAACCTACATCAGATTAAAAGAACGAAAGACGAGTGAAAGTAAGTGCATTGCAAGTGTTCTCATCCACCATGAATTGTTGATGTAAGGTGTGAGTCCTCTGTCTAATATTTGTAGTACCCTGTAGATATACCATTTTGGCCCCGAATGCCCTTCCAAATGGCTTCATCGACGCAAAGGCTGCGACCGAAAAGCTTTGTGAAGCAATAAAACTGGATAGTTCTGACTATCGTTTAGGACTTACAAAGGTATGTCTGCTGTATGTTAGACATCATAACATATTTTGCCATTTTGAAAATTTTGCTTTTTATTTTTGCTTACTAGAATAATTTTTCCAAAGTTTTACCAACAGTTTTTGAGCCCATTTATGTTTCATGGCATTTTCTTTCTGCATTTAAATACACAGAACTAATGCTTAAAAAAGAAAAAAAAAGTTATGCTTTCATTTTTGTTTTTAGCATAATTCTTTACTTATCAGCTGCATTTTTAATTCTTGATGTGTATTCATGTGTTGATGCATTCAAAAAAGTTTCTGCTGCAACCATCTGAATTCTAATTTCGCAATGCTTTCATTAAGTGAGTCATTACTTTATTGCTTTTCAGATTTTCTAGTTTACAATCTCACTTCTGCTGAATCTTGAGTAGAGGTAAAAAAGTTAAAATAAATAAGTAAAGCTTTACTGCTTAAGACTTTTTAAGAAAATCTTGTGCAATCATAATTCTTAAATAAAAGTAAAAAGACTAAGTGCTTAATAGAAGATTCTAATTTCTGAAATTACAAAAAAAAATTCTAAGTAAAAAAAAACAAATCATTTTCCATGTTTTTACATTCTTTTATAACCTTAATTTATCGTAAAATATAGGTATTCTTTAGAGCTGGTGTTTTGGGTAGACTTGAAGAAATGAGAGATGAAAGATTGGCAAAGATCATCACATGGCTTCAAGCTTGGATTAGGTGGTATGAATGCAAGAAAGAGTTCAAAAAGCTTCAAGAACAAAGGTAACTCTTCTGTCTTTTTCGTTTTTTTCTTTTTCTAGCCTCTGACGAGATCTGTTGATAACTTTGTTTTACTTCTTCCTAATTTTTTTTTCTGTTTAAATTTACAGATATAAAATAATTCTTGGATTATTCATCTTACTTGTTTTGAATTCAAGCAAAATAATATAAGTTTTGAAGAATGTTTTAAGTTAAACACAGTTGAGAAATTTCATTGGGATATACAGTAGAGTCTCCCTACAACAAAGTCTATCTACAGCGAATTTCCCCCTATAACGAAATTTTTCAGAGGTTTATCTTTTCATTTTTTTTCATTTTTGAAGAAAGTTGATAATTTCTGTGCAACCAATTCGCTCACACGTGCCTGTTTCTGGAACCACTCACTCTTATAATGTGAAACTTTTTCTGAAAATTTAACATCACGAAATGCAAAGCAATGTAAAATAACGGAATTTTTCAAGTAAAATAAACGTAAGTACATACTAGTACATATTATTCCCTAAATTGGTGAATTGTTTCAACTTTTGAGCATTTTATTTATACAATAAAAATTAGTATAATTTTAACAAATTTATAATATATATTATATTATTTATAATTGAAAATCATAATTAAATACATTTGAACTTATCGCACCTATTGAAAAGTTTGGAACATTTACTTAAATAACTGCAAAAATCTCTAATCTCCGTATAACGAAATTTTCTCTATAACGAATTTTTCAATTGGAACCAAGCAATTTCGCTATAGGGAGACTTCACTGTATATAACTAATGCACTTTTATTTAGCTATATTGTTTTCTGTTGGTTGCTTAATTTAACGACTCCTTTTCATTTGTTATTTAATACTGTTTTATTCTTTCAGAGTTGCTCTTCTTGTTATTCAACGAAATCTGCGCAAGTTCTTGCAGCTTAGAAACTGGTTATGGTGGAAGTTGTACTCTAAGGTATGTTTTGAGTGATTGATTGAAAGGCGTTAATTTTTGATACCGTTATCACTAACAGCTCTGTAATCATCAATTTCTCTCCCCGTAAAGGTCAAGCCTCTTCTTAGCATTGCCAGAGTGGAAGATGAACTTAGAGCTCTGGAAGAAAAACTGAAAATTGAGCATGAAGCATTTGTTAAAGAAGAAAAAGTTCGCAAAGAGTTAGAAACTACAAATGTGAAACTACTTCAGGAGAAAAATGATCTGTTTTTACAACTGGAAGCTGAGAGGGCAACTTTTGGTGACTTAGAAGAGCGACTCAACAGAGCTTTGGCTCAGAAAGCTGATTTAGCTAGCCAGCTCACAGTAAATATAAGTTTTCTTTTAATCTGATGACAATAATCTGAA
This sequence comes from Araneus ventricosus, assembly GCA_013235015.1. NCBI lineage: Eukaryota > Metazoa > Arthropoda > Arachnida > Araneae > Araneidae > Araneus > Araneus ventricosus. The sequence continues at coordinate 14,265 of BGPR01005221.1, read as the reverse complement.
ACTTTTCTGCTTCCAATAATTTAAACACGTCTATGAAACTTTTCTTATAGGATGTCCAAGAGCGATTAACTCATGAAGAAGATGCTCATCTACAGATGGCCCAGATTAGGAAGAAACTAGAGTTAGATTTAAATACTTTTAAGAAAGAAGTAGAAGACTTAGAATTAACTATTCAAAAGGTATGCCTTTTTTTTATGAATACACAAAATCAATTTTTGTTGCATCTCTTCATAAATTTGAGATTTTAATGCTTTTTCCACTTCAAAAAGAACAATAACATAAACCTGCACTATGTATACTACTATTTTAATGCAACACATAAAATTGTAAATTCTAAAAATGTGGTTTTCTTGTTTTCTGAATCATTGGGATCTGTATAAGTTATGATATAATTATGTTATTACTTTTAAAATAGCATAATTATAGAGATGAGAAAGACATGTCTTTTTAGTTTGTCTCTTATAATGCATTAATTCTTTGAGGGATTTTCCTGAATTAAAAATAAATAAAATAGTAATTTTTTCTTATTTTTTTCAAAATCTGTCCTTTTGATTTAAGACAAAGTAAACTATTGTGTCTGGTCTTTAATATTCCTGTACTAATTTTTTTTGAATTACTTCAAAGGCTGAACAAGACAAGCAGTCACGGGACCATCAAATCAGAAATCTTAATGAAGAAATTTCCCACCAAGATGATTTGATCAATAAGCTCACCAAAGAGAAAAAACATCTGCAAGAAGTTAATCAAGTAAGTAATTGTTATTCCTTATCGTTTACTTCTTTTCGGTATCCGAAAACATTTTTAATTGCTATTTTTTTAATTACTGTGAGCAATTTTCTTATTCAATATGTATGCTTCCAGAAAACATCTGAAGATTTGCAAGTTACGGAAGACAAAGTCAATCACCTTAATAAAGTTAAAATTAAGTTGGAACAAACTCTTGATGAAGTGAGTTTTATTTTCTATTGCTTATAAATTTAAACTTATTTTTTAAAAATCTAAATCATGCTCATTAAAATTGGAGCTTTAGTTTCCCTTAACAGAAGATATTCTTCAGTTAAAAGTGCTAGTTGAACATCTTTATTGGAATTTTAGTTTTGATAAAGATGTTTTTATTTATTATACTTTTTTAGATTACTATTTTCCCCTTTTTATTTTTTATTAACTTTTCATTACTATCATGAATGGCTATTGTGCCATATAAGATATTATGTATTGTTGTGAGGTTAAATATGTTTTGTATGATGCATATTGTTATCCAATTGTGAAAAAAAGCACTTTATCATATTTCATTACATATTTGAAGCTGTATCTTGTTAAAAGAAGCATTAATGAATTTATTATCTTGAATGGATTTTGATATTAAGGGTTAAATATTCTGTTTTAGTATTTTCACGTCCCATAAACAAGGCCTTTTAATATAAAACTTGTAACATTTAATTTATTTATCTGTTTGTTCAATTCAATTTATTTATTCAATTTTCCAAAAATATAAATTCAGTGTTTTATTTAATTCCATCTTCTTCATTCGGTCTGTGATATATATCAATGTCATGAAAATCAATAAATGTTGAAATAAAATGGAGAGACTGTAGTTAATCGGTAAAAGTGTATAGATGCTCATCAGGGTAAGTAAAATCTATACGAACCGCTAAAAAATTAGTTAAATCATAATGTTTTCTGTGAACAGTGCTGGCATAAAGCTCAAAACACTGTCCTTTACCCCGAACATTATGATAAACCAAGAATTTGAATGAAATACCAAATATTAGAAATTATATATATATATATCAATTATTTATTTATATTACAGTTGGAAGACAGTTTGGAAAGAGAGAAGAAATCCCGTGCTGAAATGGAAAAAATGAAGAGAAAGACAGAAGGGGACTTGAAATTAGCTCAAGAGGCTCTTGCTGATTTAGAAAAGGCCAAAAAAGAAGTAGAACAATCTAGCCAGAGGTATTGCAATCCTTTTTTTTTTCAATAGATTGACTATTAAGTCTATTAATGTTTTGAACTAATATTTCTTTTCTTGTATTTACAAATGAAAATTGTTGTTTTTCTAATTTAGGAAAGAGAAAGAGATGGCCAGTTTGGCAGCTAAACTTGAAGATGAACAAAGTCTAGTAGCTAAACTTCAGAAACAAATCAAGGAGCTTCAAGTATGTTTAATGGAGAATTTAATCATATATTTTAGAATTTTCTTTGCTTTCATTTTTCATTGCTATTTTCAATTCCCTCGATGTATTTTTTGTATAGTTTGTTAGATGAATGCTGAATGTATTTCAGTCCATGCCATATATTTAGTCTACACTCTTTTTCTTTATTACATTTAAATAATTACATAGCGTTAGTTGTATAAGTTTTATTGGAAATACATCATCACATTCTAAATTTAAAATGTGAAGTTAATATGAATCAATGTGGCAGTGAATGTGTAGAAAGTTATCCTAACCGAATAAGGTTTAATCTGAATTACATAAAATTTTATGTACAAGTTTTACTAAATCTCATTCTATTTGTTAATTTCTTCATTTTTGCATGGTGTATATATGGATATTGTAAAATATGTATTCTTGTTCTTTATTATGATTCCATTTGGTTAAAGTCTAATTATGAAAATCGGGTTTTCAACAAACATGATATAGGCACTGGAAGAAAAACAATCATCTCTGTATGTTAATAAGAAAATTGGTGTGTTTCAATATAGCTGGTAAAGTAGGAATTATATCAATCTTTTTAGAAATAGCTTCTTTCTCATAGATATCAGAGGGGTGAATAGCCTTAGTATTTTATATCTTCTATCATTTAAAGCAGCATACTTTAAAAAAACAAGAATTATTTATCTTTTTATTATTGAGTTGAAGCAATTCAATATACATTATATTTTTAAATATTTGTATAAAAGATTATATGTTTAGAGTTTCTTTTTCTTCCTGTGTAGGCAAGGATAGAAGAATTAGAAGAAGAGTTAGAAGCTGAAAGACAAGCTAGATCTAAGGTAAAACATGTTTGTTTGTTGTTAAGGTAAACAGGTTTTTGAAATCATGCTTTATATGTAAATTTATAATTTCCCTAAACATAATTTCCCATCCAATCCCCCTCCAATTTCACCTATTATGTTGCATCTATTAGAACCTAAATATAATCCCTTTCTGTTTTGCAAACATAATAGCAAAAATGCAGTATTTAAATATATCTTTTTTTCCCCCACTGCATTTGAAAATTAACTTTTATTTCTTATTAAGAGGTTCATTTTAACTTCAATGGTTCAAGTTTTAAAAGTCTTTTGTAATTCAATGATTGTGTGATGTGGTTTTTGATATTTTTGTTTTTCAGGCTGAAAAACAACGAGCAGACCTAGCTAGAGAAATTGAAGAACTCAGTGAAAGGCTCGAAGAAGCTGGTGGTGCCACCTCAGCCCAGGTTATTATTTTTACCATGACTACACAATCATTTTTTCTCATGTCGTAAAACAATATTTCAGCATGCATAGTTAATCCTATACTCTTTCCGCAGGTTGAATTAAACAAACGCCGAGAAGCAGAAATGTCAAAACTGAGGAGAGATTTAGAGGAGGCCAACATCCAGCACGAGCAAGTGATGTCCAACCTGAGGAAGAAGCATAATGATGTCATCGCTGAACTAAGTGAACAGTTAGATCAATTAAACAAACACAAAGCTAGGTATGGATGATTGAATCTAAATGTTAGGATATTTTGATAGTATTTGAGATTAATGCTATGATGTATATTAAATCAATGAATTGATTTATGCTATATTTTTAATAAATAATGAGTTAATTACATGTGTCATTAATATTGATGTAGAATGTCTGTGTAATGAGATTTTCCAATTTGTCTTGTGTCAGAATTTTTTTTTTATTAATTATCCTTTTATTTGTGATTGATTGCAGGGTGGATAAAGAGAAAGCTCAGATGAAAGGTGAATTAGATGACTTACGTTCCAGTGTTGACCATGTAAATAAAGAAAAGGTAATACTGCTACTATTAAGTTGTTTATTTTTATTTTTTACTTGTAAAATGCTGGCTATAAAATGGTGAAAGATAAAATGAAAATTTGTCTATAGTTTATAATTTCTGTGATTGAAAATTTTGTATATAATGTATTACTACATTTATTAAAGAAATTATTAGATAGTGTAGGGTTCTTGTGTTCAAAAGCAATGTATTAATTGAGCTATTTATCACATTATTAAATATCTAATAAGGCTGATTTACTGAATTTTTTTTCATCTTTACAGGCCAATGCTGAAAAACAAGCCAAACAAATGGAAATGCAAATGATGGAATTGCAAGGCAAGTTAGACGAGGCTCAACGTTCTTTGGCCGACTTCGATCAAGCCAAGAAGAAACTCTCTGTTGAGAATGGAGATCTCTTGAGGCAGCTGGAGGAGGCCGAGGGTCAAGTTGCACAGCTAACTAAACTGAAGAATTCCCTTTCCATGCAGTTAGACGAGGTTAAGAGAACAGCCGATGAAGAGAGCAGAGTATGTAACGAGATGAATTTTGAGAACATTTTTTAGCACATAAATATTTGTTCTATTTTACTTTAAATTTATATTTATTTACCTATTTATATTTTGTAAATTTTAATAAACTCTCATCATTTGTTGTAATTATTTTGTTGTCCAAAAATGAAAGGAGCTAATTTGTCTTCAGTCAAAATTTAACTTTATTATTATTATTATTATTCATCTGATTTCCTTTTAGTGACTATATTTGTGACACCTTTTGAGCTTTAAAGTTTTTGTTTTTAATTCTTCTCTTTCATGTTGTTCACATTAACTTTTTTTTAAAAAAAATTTACATGTACAAAATTGTTTTTTGTTGATAAATCAGTGATGATGATGATGTTTCAAAAGAATAATATTTTCATAATTAAAACTTTTTGTTTCAGAGTAAATTTTAAAATGATTTTTTGTTCTTCCTTCGTAGCCTTTTGAAATAATAAAGCAATTCCGTGGATCGAATATATCTCTTGTTTATTTTTGTAGTTCTAATTCTCTCTTTTGGCCCATTTCAGGAAAGAGCTGCCATCATGAGCAAGTTCCGTAATGTAGAACACGATCTGGATACTCTTAGAGAGCAGCTGGAAGATGAACAAGAAGCTAAAGCTGACCTTCAAAGACAATTAAGTAAAGCTAATGCTGAAGTTCAGTTGTGGAGGACTAAGTATGAAAGCGAGGGCCTGGCACGTCTGGAGGAGCTAGAAGATTCCAAGTAAGTAAAATTATATTTTATAACAGAAAAAATAACTTAATGTATAGTTAGTTTTCATTGAAATGTCCACTCTTTTATTCTTAGAAAACCTATCATTTAGTGACTGTAAATTTAAAAGTTCTGATTTATCATTCTGTTAGAAATAGTTATGCATTATCTTTTTGCACTTGAATTGATAATTAATTCTATATGAGGGTTTAATTAAAATGGGACAATCTCGACAATTGATTTAATTTCTCCATGCTGGTTTGCAACTTTTTTCTGAATAAAATTTTGCAAATACCAAAAAGCGATTTCTTTATGATTATCAAATGAAGCAGTAACATGTGAGTCATTCAGAAGCCAGTGCTGTTAAGTCGAGAAAAAAACTGAGAAAATTAATGTTTTTTAATAGATTAATTTTTAAAATTTTCGGTTTATTTATTTGATTGGCAAAAGTACATAAAGTCTACTAATGAAGCAACGAGTAAATCCTTTAATAACTAAACAGAATATTATTAATTCCATTAAAATTTACAAAAATCAGAAAATATCAAATAATGGACTTGACCCCATTGGCTTCTGAGCTACTCATATATATCTAGTCAGACTCAACACTGGAGTTAATGGTTTAGACAGCCATTTGGAATTTTAAATATTTAATTTGACAAATTAATTTTACATTTCTTGAAGAGTAGTTTTTTCTATAAATTTAAATTAACTGAGCTACATTTTTTAAAAAATCTAGACGAAAGCTTCAAGCTAAATTACAAGAGGCCGATGAATCTATTGAGCAGCTCAATCAAAAATGCAGTAGCTTGGAGAAGACGAAAACAAGGCTTCAGGGAGAACTTGAAGACATGTCTATAGAAGTAGAAAAGGTAAGAAATTCATCTTTATCAAAAATAATGTAGCCGACATTATTTTGAAAAATGCTTATAAAGTTCCTCTTCACAGGCCAACTCTCTTGCTAATGCATTAGAGAAGAAGCAGAAATCATTTGATAAGATCGTTGCTGAATGGAAGCAGAGGGTGGACGATTTAGCTGCCGAGCTTGATGCCTCACAGAGGGAGTGCAGGAACTATTCCACTGAAGTCTTCAAGCTGAGAACTCAGTATGAGGAAAGCCAAGAACAGTACGAATCAGTCAGACGAGAAAACAAGAATTTGCAAGGTATTGAAGCCAAATTTTTTTGTAGTTTTTTCTTCCAGTTTTTGGTGAGAATCATAAATTACTGTTGCCTTATATTTGTCACTGGAAATCAAAATTAGCTTTTCTTGTCCTTATTCTAACTTGCCTGCTTCATGCATCGTCTTCATCGAGAGTTAACTCCTAGCTGTAGAGTGAATTATCAGACATGTTGCTATTATCTGACCATAACAGCAACATTATCAGCTGTAATTCATGTAATTAATAATCATGTCATCATTCATTAAATAAATTTTCTTTAAAACGTCATATGAAGACTTTTACTTCCAGGCAACTGCAATAAAAACTTATCCATGAGAAAAACATAGAAGTATATATTTTAGGTAATCTGATAAAGTAAATGTGCATAAACTTTAATTTATTGTGTTATATATGAGAATTCTTTGTCTGTCTGATGTATTAAGTTATTTTAAAGCAAAATTGCAAACTAGTTGCGAGTTTATCATTCACAGCAATTTTGATTGAACTAATTGTATTACAACTATGATATAAATATCAGATTTTTAGTTGCTTTTGTCAATATAAATTGAAATGCCATTCAAATATAAGCAAAATATTCAAAACTTTGGCCAGATACGTTAATTTACTTTAAGATTAAATCATGTTAGTCATTTTACATGCAAGTCTCCAGTCAGGTATTCATTAAATATGCATAACCAACTACTTAAATTCAAGCTCATCATAAAATTTATTGGTAACCGCCAAAGAAAAAAGTAAGCAATTTTCATATTAATGTAATAAGCAAGTACTTCGATGTAACTCTTTTCTTTAGTGCAACTAACTTCTTTAGTGCTTTATACATTAGTTACTCTTGTATCAAATTTTCAATCGCATAAAAAGTTTAAGTAGCCCTTGAAATCTTAACTACACTACTAATAGCAATGAGAGAAAATACTTTACATCTAATGAATCTATTAACTAAGACATAAATTTGATCTGTTTTCCTTCAAAACTTAGACGAAATTAAAGACTTGATGGATCAGCTTGGAGAAGGCGGCAGGAGCGTCCATGAGCTCGAGAAGTTACGCAAACGCCTCGAGATGGAAAAAGAAGAGTTGCAGGCAGCCTTAGAAGAAGCCGAAGCTGCTTTGGAACAAGAGGAAAATAAAGTGCTCCGCGCTCAGCTAGAATTGTCACAGATTAGGCAAGAGATTGATCGAAGACTACAAGAAAAAGAAGAAGAATTCGAAAACACGAGGTAACTGTAAATTTTTTCAAAGAGTTTCGTGTCTTGAGTTTTAAAAATCAATTGTAGAAAATTGTCATCAATAATTGATTTAATTTACTACATTCATATATTGTTATGAACAATCAATAGAAGAAGTTCTTTATATGCTAACTGTCTGAAATGCTGAGCATTGAATCTGTGCATATTTATTAAAACTGAATATATTTAGGGAATCTGTATTTAACTTTCATTTGCACAAGAAAGATTAAATTGTTGCTTTCTTTCATCAAAAATTAAATTCCAGACTAGTTCCAATTGATATTCTAACTACTAGTTTACTGATCTTTAGATACGAACTTTATTTTTTATTCAGCTGGATGACATACAAATGAACATAATGGCACAAACATTTTTTCAGGAAAAATCACCAGCGAGCCATTGATTCCATGCAAGCCAGCTTAGAGGCTGAAGCTCGAGGCAAAGCAGAAGCATTGAGATTGAAGAAGAAACTGGAAAGTGACATTAATGAGCTTGAAATTGCATTAGACCACGCCAACAAGGCCAACGCCGAAGCCCAGAAGAACCTTAAGAAATATCAAGCCAACCTGAAGGAGGTGCAAGCGGCTCTCGAAGAAGAGATCCGGGCAAGAGATGAATTGAGGGAGCAGTACGCCATGTCTGAAAGGCACTGCAATGCCCTTCACGGAGAACTAGAAGAAAGCAGACAGCTTCTGGAGCAGGTATGTTTTTTTGCCTGCCCCTTTGTATGTATGTCATGTATAGTATAGTCCGAGAAATCCAAACCCTTTTGCTCTCCCATACACACATTCACCTGAGATGGCTTAAAGCCCACGTCGGTTATTTAGGCAATGAATGCGCAGACCAATTAGCTAAAGAAGCCATCACAAAGGGCGACCCTTTCCTTCTACCTAAGCCACTTTCCTACCTGAAAGCCGAGATTAAGTCAGCTGCTTTAAGCATCTGGCAAGACAACTGGGATAACGGAGAAACTGGCCGCAGTACACACGATATAGTGTCTAGGGTCTCAAACAAGCCAGTAGGATGGAATAGAGAAGAGATAATGTTCGTTACAGGACACGGGCCTTTCCCTTCATCGCTTCAATCTTCGAACACATGCCAACTGCCCGTGCGGAGAAAAAGGAGATCCAATTCACTATGCCACAAAATGTCCGTTTACCCTCTCCTGGCATTTCCAAAGTTCAACAGTGTCACTTAAATTACAGTGGTCGAAAAACATTCTCACGAACAACTTCTCAAGAACCCGACTTCGACTCCTAATGCGTTTCATATGTGATGAGAAAATCTCATTGAGCACGCATCCACCCAGACTGACACACACTTCCGGCTACTTATGATTTTTTTCCCCTCTACGTATTTTTTTCTATTTTGTATTGTTTTCTATGTTGTTCTGTCCAGTCTATGTTTCATTTTCATTTTTTCTTGTACCTGTTACTTGTTTTTGTCCCTTCTTAAAAAACAAAATTCACCTCCATCCATCCAAACCGGAAAGGAGCCAAACGGCTCTAAACACGGGGATGCAGGTGGTGTAATATATATATGTCATGAAACTATTGTTTTTTCTTGAAATGGGAAATAACTCTTTTATTGTTTGCTTTAATCTTTCGTTCTTCATTTTCAGTCTGATCGGGCTCGCCGTTCATTAGAGTCGGAACTGAATGAAGCTCGAGAACAACTGAACGAACTGACAGCTAATAATGCCTCGCTTTCCATGGCTAAGAGGAAGCTCGAAGGAGAAATGCAAGCATTACACGTAAGAATACACCTTTCCCTTTTTATTCCTTAGAATTCATAATGTAATGAAAGTTAATACAAATAGATTCTAAATGCATACAAAACAATAATATTTACTGAATTCTCTTTTGAAAAATAGAGATGATTTTGAAAGTTAATTAAGATTAAAAAATTGTAGTAGTTTAATTCTGATGTATTGAACACAAAATAAATGAGATTTAGTAGTATATTTTTCAATACAGCATAGTTAATGAAAAAGTATGGGATTCTTTTTTTGTCATAATACATTCCAAAGAAATTATTTCTATTATAAAAAATACTTACATTAGCCTCAGTATATTTTGGCAACGTAGTAAGTCGTAGCAAGTTGTGAAGGAATATCTATTAAGAACCTGAATAACATATGGCAACGAATCCTTGTTACCCGAGCCTCAACCCGGAAAAATTCATACCTCCAGGGAAAAAAACATCATACTGTAAATGTTGTGTAACAAATTGATTTCAGGCTTCAGTCTTATATACTGGATTAAGACGGCTTTACCACTGCTTTTTAATGTATTGTTTCTCGAGGCGCAGACTGCACGTAATGTGTAATGTGAATGTTTATATTCAAGCTTGAAAAAAAACCCAGTTCTTCAATTTTTCAGTACGACTCAACTCCTTTTTTGTAAATAGCCAAAATAAAGTATATTTCTGATATTAAAAACGACTATTGCTTTAGTCTGATGTTACAGTTGGTTCATATCGTTCATCTGCAGGAAATCACTTATTTAGGAGTAATAATAATAAAAGAAATATTTTAATTATAAAAATTGAAAATGAATTGTTAGTAAGAAATTACACTGTGGGAAAATTGCGGTTGAAATCTAGAAGTTGGTACGCACCCTTAAAATGGCGCCAAGTCGCCAAAGTTAATGCAAGTATTATTTGGATTAACTTTGGCGACTTGGCATCAATGAAGTGCAGAGGTCAACGCCTTGCTGTGGCGACTTGGCACCATTTTAAGGGTGTGTACCAACTTCTAGATTTCATCCCAAACTGCTTTGATTCTAAAACTAAGGTTTGGTAGTTTCACAGAGGACACCGTTTGTTTCTATATCTGTATTGTTGTAGGCCGACCTTGACGAGATGCTGAATGAAGCCAAGAATTCCGAGGAGAAAGCCAAGAAGGCCATGGTGGATGCCGCTCGCCTGGCCGATGAACTCAGATCCGAGCAGGAGCATGCCATGCAGCAGGAGAAGATGCGCAAGTCTCTCGAGCAGCAGTTGAAAGATTTGCAAGTCAGGCTGGACGAAGCCGAGGCCGCAGCTTTGAAGGGCGGAAAGAAAATCATTCAGAAACTTGAACAAAAGGTGAACGCCGAGATAACTTTTCTTTTATGTATATTATTTAGTATGAGCTCAAATTTTTAAGCTTTTTTCGTGACTTTCGACAAATTAGTGAATTCTATTGAATTGAAAAATTTCAGGTCAGAGAACTGGAGAATGAGTTGGACAATGAACAGAGGAAACATTCTGAAGCTTCCAAGAACTATCGCAAATCTGAGAGGAGGCTGAAGGAAGTCCAGTTCCAGATGGAGGAGGACCGCAAGAACCACGAGCGAATGCAAGATCTCGTAGACAAACTCCAGCAGAAAATCAAAACGTACAAGAGGCAGATTGAGGAGGCTGTAAGTTGTGAGACACGATACTCGACATTTATGTTACTTGATGTTGATTTTCTCACTCGTTTTCTCTTTCATGGTGTTCTGCTTCTAAAAATGTACAATACTTTCTCAGGAGGAGATTGCAGCGCTCAATCTTGCGAAATACCGAAAGGTGCAGCAAGAGCTCGAAGATGCAGAGGAGCGTGCTGATATGTCCGAGAACGCATTAGCCAAACTGAGAGCCAAGAACAGGAGTTCTGTGTCAGCTTCGCGCGGCATCAGTCCAGGTGTAAGTATTTACACTGTGTCTACATCGGATAGATGAATTTACTACTTTACGTGCACTTATTTAGCGTTAAATAAAAAGTAAGGATTTGAAAAATTTCCGGAACAAAGTTGCAGAAGACTGATAAAAAGAGTGATAAAGAACAGTTTTCAACCTAATCGGTTGTGGTGCGCTTCGAATTTAAGGGGGAATAGAGAGTTGTGATTGAAAGGTGGGGCGCCAAGTCATGTGTGTTCTTGAACCATAATTTATACTAGATATAACGGCCTTTCTTGCTAAAAATCTGTAAACTCGTTTCAAATCAAGAAATATGAAAGAATAGTGGAGCAATTTTAATTGAACTGCGATCAAGTTCTAAATTTCTTATCAAATCATTATTCAGAAACAGTCTTCACAGAATTTTTTTTTAAATATAGCTACTTATATAGCCATCATTAAAAAAATTAAAAGAAAATAGTGTCTATTTCTTTAAAGTTAAACATTCAATTTACTACTTTGTTCTTTCATGGCGCCTCTGCTATCTTCATAATATGATGTTAATTAAGTAGGTTATGCCTTCTTCATTTGAATTTCTTTCTTTTATGATTATTAAATGATTTGCTTTATGAGGAATAATCTTTTATTCCACTCACAGCCCATTGGTAAACCCATTTCACGCAAAATCAAAGCATCTGATGAATAAATTTCCCACTGTTGGTGTTTTATCTTTGTGTTGTAGGTGAGCGTGTTACTCTATCTGAATGAGGCCTGCAAATATTAATGCTTTCTATGCAGTGCGTTTTGCTTTTTAAAAAATTGTTTTTAACTCATAAACGTTTTACAGATGAACTCCAAAAAGATTTTTGCATAAACCTTTGCTTTCCCATAAGTACTACGTTACGTTTTTAAAAAGAGGTTAATCTTACTGATTAATTTAAGAAAAATCTTGATTATTAATTCTTACCCTTGATGCTTATAATCCTTATTTATGTTAAAATTGTTTTTCTGAGCATGTCTTCTAATATTGCAATTCACTTGTGTAATTTGTGCTGCTGATTGTCTTTTATATAGCATGTTTCTTTGAAATACGTTCTGTATTCATATTTAATTCATTCGACAGTGTCACAAAAGTATGTCTTAGTACATAACAAATAACTGTACTGTTTTATAAAAGAAAACTGTTCAATTCATTCAGTTGCATAAAAACAGTTTTGCAGTAAAGCTGATTTATTTGAAAATTAGTCATTATATTTTTGTCAGAAGCTTTACTGGCAGGGAGTTGAATGGAATACTCGAAAAGATAAGAGTGTCTTTGACATAACCTAAAATAACATTTAATTTAGACTTAACTTAGACAATTAACTTCGTACAGTTAAGAAACTCATTTTGACAGTCAGCTGTAGAACGCACTGGAATTACCTGTTAATGGAGAAATCCACTGACTCTACCATTATCTGTAAAAATGCACTTAACTCAGTAATAAAGAGATATTAATGCTAGGGTATTGATAGTAGCATGTTATGCGAGCGAAATTACATAAAAAAATATTAGATACAGCATATCTTTTCACTAAAATTACATCCGACTTTCTAAAAGGTTGTGAACATTTTAAAAAAGTACATACACAGTAATCTCAGTAACTGGTACGCAGTAAAGCCATGTAAGCGTATCTCAGAATGTTATCGGTGTACTTTTGTAGGCTGATGATGTTGTACACTCTAAAGTTGTAATAGCAGAATGATATCTCTGTCCTGGTCTTTAAATTGTTATTTGCTATTTTCTCTGAATTTATATCAGCATTCCTTCCATATATCCAATCCACTTGCACACTTTTTTGGCAATGATAGGAATAAATTGGTAATCAAGTGTTTAATTGTATTAAATTATATTTTAATCTTTATTTTTTATGAAAACTATTCGAGAATGAAATTGAAAAAAAAAAATAGTTTTAGAGTTTTCGTCCAAAAGGAAGTATGTTGATAAGATGTTGTTACATGGTAGATGTCACTGGCATCTTATCAACAAAGTTCGTCATTCCTTTTGTATTTTTTAAAAAGTTTCCTACAAAACATCTGGCTACTATAAAAGACAAATTTCAACAAAGACCTCTTTTAGTGTGTTACTAATGAAATTTTATTACCTTTGAAATCGAATAGAGCTCCATAAATACCTTTTTTAAATTTCATAATAATAAGTTTGAGAAAAATTTCTAGACCATATAAATTTTATTTTTTCATATTTATTAATTTTATACACTCATTTTTGAAATATTTTCTTTTTTAAAAAAAATGCTGTACATACGTATGAAATTAAGATATATAAATTATCTTAAGAAAATATATGTATATGCTTTATTTTCTTCCTTCAAACAATATCAAAAGTAATTTTTTATGCTAAAATTATCTTAAAACAAGAACTGATCCTTTTAAAACTCGATTTCAAATTTGCTTGAAATCAGATTATTACTTTAATGCATGAAATCTAATGTTCGTGTCTGATAACATATATTTACATTTCAAATTTTTGTATTGTTCCAGCCGTCTTCCAGATTCCATTCAAAGATGAGTTTGCCCGATACACCTTACAGTTTCAACCGCAATTCTTATGCTCCTGGTAAATTCAGCTCTCACGAATACTTGGATGATAGCGATCACTAAAAAAAAGAACTTTTCCTGAAGTATGAGCGAACTCGTGGGCAGTGCGAATACTTCAAAGTTATTTATTTCATACTTTATAGTTACGGAGCCATGCACCTCAAAGAAGATACTTGAAAAAAAAAAATAAAAGATTGCTACGCCTCTCTTCTCTCCTTCCTACATAATTATATTTAAATCAAAATGCTACTGGACTCTGAACTGAAAATAAAATCTTATATAATCTTACAGTGTTTTCTGTGTTGATTTTGAAAATTTATCATGTGTGTCACATACAATCAAATAAAAATATTAGATGCTCGGGCTAAAGATATCCCGACTTAAACT
>BGPR01005220.1:0-97379 GCA_013235015.1 Araneus ventricosus | reverse complement strand
TGGTGTGGTGCAAAAGCTTGGAAAAGGAGGTGGCGTCGTCCTCACCATCCGACCGCGGCTCAAAATTACCCAAAGGTCCGTCCCGAAGTAACCCTCGAGTTACTTCAAAACGGGACGCAAATCTATATATATAGAAGAGAAAGTAACTCACGTAACTCATCACCGAATCTCCCAAACCGATAGGACTAGAAACTTAAAATTTGGCAGGTGGTTGCTTCTTGGGTAGTAAGTGCTCACTATGAAGTATTTTTCTAAATTTTAATCACAACATTAATTAATTATTACCTTAAATTTTAACGTTTTTCCGCAATAACTTCGGAGTATATAATTGCACAAAATTTATTTTAATATCTTCTTAAAGTACAAAAAATTACCTTCTTAATAATACCAATTTCACTTCCATGCAACATTCTATTTCATTTTAATTAATTTTTGAAAATATTTTCAAGCACAATTTCTAACAATGCTTTTCTTATTCTTGAGTGCATTAATTTCTTCTTTCTTCTTTTACGAAAACTTTCTAATTCTTTTGCATTTAAATTATGTCTAATGATTAACTGGAATAATTACAGGGTTTATTTATTTTTTTAGAAAATTCTGGTTTTCAAAATCCCTTAGCCCGGACAATGATGTTGGATATTCTGACTTTATCTATTAAGTTAACTAAATCTACAATTATGGATGTATAAATTGTCGTTTTTAATGGATTATAGATCCATTGCAGAATATAGTTAATCATAATATTTTATACAGAAGAATTTTTTTTACATTAAAACTATCAGATGGGAATACATTTTTATTCTAAGCAATAAGGTACCTATAGTATATTACTACGCGGACGAAGTCCCAGGCATCAGCTAGTCTAAAATAAGTCAACTAATCTAAACTCAATTTCAGTATGAAAACTGATTATCTTCCCACGGTGCTGCAATGCGAATGGAAATTGGAAAAAATTATTAGAATTTTTTAAAAGCCATGGCAGTACAGAATGGAAGGTGATATTCTGTCCCCTCTATCCACGATATAAAAGATGCAGATTAATCTCCCCAGGAGTCATAGATTGATGCTCGTCCAATCTATTTTTACTTTTTATTTTTCTTAAACCTATTTTTCCTTTATTCTATTTATTTCTTATTTTCCCCTTGTCTTTGTGGGATTTGTTAATACGCGAAAGAAATTTTTTCCTTCTTGCAAACGTTTGTTGTGGAAAACAAAAATTTCGGTAATCAATTAGAGAAACATGCGGGAAGCAGCTCAATAGCAGTTCACCCTTTCAGTAAACTGTGGTTACTTTACTTCGAATTTCTAGAAGAACAACAAAAGCCCTTTAAATGTTAAAAATGCATCAATGCCTAAACGCTGAATTTCAATATTTCATTTTTCCAAATTTATTTGGAAGAAAATGGTATTTATTTGAAAAGATAATTTTATTGATAAAAATTTATCGACATCAAGAAGCTCAAAGTGTTCAGACTAAAATCGAGTCAAAATTAAAGTGATCTGAAGGACAACATTTTTTTTTAATATTTAATGACTTTATGCAACTAAAATAACGGAGATACTGCTGGCTTGTGAAAGGGAAATGATCGTTCCTTGAAGAAACTTCATGAGATGGTCTCACAGACCTGACACAGAAAGTACAAGTCCTGTACTCCATTCCTGTTCAAAAATGCGATTGCTTTAATGCATACATATAAGAAAGTGATAATACAAGTATTATTCTTGAAACTAAAAATTATAAGAATGTTTCATAAATTGTGCAGCTTTTGAAGTTTTGTGTTATTTTTGTGAATATTGATGCTTTATCAATTTTAAGCATTATTTTTTAAATTATTTCTATGAATTTTGTATTGTTCGCTTTATTTTTCTCTAATTTTTATTATGTAACATATTTAAATTAAATTTATAATATGTTTGTATGTTGTTAATCATTTTTATAATAAAAATGTACATTTTCTTATCTAATGTCTTATCCAGTGTTTAATATACCACATTATTTTAAATATTGGTACTGTTTGTTGAAAAACAGTTACAAAAATAACTTTAGAAAAAGTTTTATAAAGAAATACTGTACTCAAATAAAAGAGTATGAAACAGTTACTCTACTTCTATAAACTACGTAAGAAAATCCTCAATTATAAACCTTTTAAGGATAGTTTTCTACATACTATTTTGATTATTTTTTATACGATGGATAAGGATAAATGATAGAAAGTTTCACAGATTGTTTAAAATCCAAAGAAAATAACTCTGCTGTTTGTTTATTTTATAGAGTTACTTTATCAAAGTACATGAACGAAAGAAAATTACACTATTACCTCCAAAAACTGTGCTTCAATCAATTAAAGATCGTGCAAATGTGAAACATAGTATAGTTAAAAGACAAGCAACAAAGAAAATTTGAGTTAAACTTTCTATCCTTGAGTTTTTAGATGAAAAATGTAAGTCATTCTTTTAGAATTGCAAAAGATTTCGGTAAAATCATAAATTTGCAATCAACTATATTTCTTTAAAAAGGGCTATTGAAAAATTACCACTTCATCGGTTGATAATATTCCTTTGGAAAACAAATTAATTTGTGAAGTGCAGGAATGTTAAGTTTTTTAGCTCACGTCATGTACTATACCTACAAAAAAAGTCGTTTACAAAACTATCTTGCCACCCAATCTCTGAAGAAAAAAGTTTTTCAATCCAAAGGGTCACAGAAAAAGATTCAGTTAATTATGTTTATTTTTAAAATTTTTATGGGAATCAAAATAGACTGTTTGCAAGGACTTTATTTTATAACTAGAAAATTACCCGTCATAGTATGACGGGTGAAAATTGCCTCTTCATTCGAGAAATTCCCTGTCAAATTTGACGTGTTTAAATAGAAATATATGCGAGAGAAATGTTTAACATTGATTGAAAACAAATAAAATAAACATATGTTTCAGGACAGGAAATATTTTTTATTTACATATTATTTGCATATTTCTTTATTCAAAACACCGCTTGGTAGAAAACATTCCGTGTGAAGTATTTTTCGTTGTTTAATAATTTTCCTTGTACTTCAGACGTCTTTGTGTAAATTTTAGTGTTGTCAAAAAATATTATCAAACTTTATCACGATTGCAATAAATAATCCGATGCATCGTGGCGTCCAAACTATATCACGCGCATGATATACCACTGACGTGATTTACTACTTTCTATTAAAAAACGGAAATTAATTTGAAATATATGATTAATATAATTTGAGATAAATTTTATATCAATCTATAGAAAATTTTATTTCACTATTTTAGAGCTATTAAATTTGAAATTAGAAAGACAATTACTTTTTTAAATTTAAAATTACTGGAATTTAGGTGCTCTAACAATGAAATAATGCTGTTTAACGTCTCGCAGTGCTATGGCGCGAATTTTATTGTCGGTGACGTCAGAGCGTTACCGGATCAGTGAGGTACAGATCTGGGCTATTATATTAGTAATATTGAAAGTTTTATCATTCGTTATTAGTGGTTTCGCAATCTCAAAATGGAGGTATTCGACCTCACATGGGTCTGGACTCTTTGTTTAGGAAGCCGTAGTGCAGTGTGATGATCACATGCAAGAAACAGAATGAATACAATCAAGTGATATCGGAAGATTTTATTGAAAGTTGTAACACACATTAGTTTACATTGCATAAAGACCCGATGGTGCCGAAATATTCCACACCGTCTAGAGAAAGAGACATACATTGACTTCGCTACAGAAAAACGTTTATAAAAATGACAGCTTCAGAAAAAAGGAGAAAAAAATATATATAGTCACTCGCTAGCTTCTTACATCACTTTACAGAAGAGGAAGAAGTTATTCTTCCTTTGGAATGTGTTCGAAAGAGATTCAATTCATTCCTTTGGCGACAGTTGACCGAAAAATGGCTATCACGTGATGAGGAACAATGACAAAATTGGTTTCGTACAAACTATATACAGAGTGAAAAGGCGAAAAGCTTCAGGTAGACTTTGAGTGATAGCTCGTTATGAGAAGGCTTAGGTGGAAAAATTTAAATATGATTAATTGTGAAATTAATAAAAGGACATTTAAATTTTTAGAACAAAAATGTTTTTATCTATTAATTCTTAAATTGCTTTCACTCGTCAGATCGAAATAAGGTTATTGTGGCAAAAGTGCTTGCTCAAATTGACAATAAATAGCAAATTATGGCCTCATCTGACTCAATCGGAAGTTTGGGCCATCTTGCTTACTGTGCACCATCTTGATTCAAAAAGTGTGACAGTTGTGAATTTGAAATCAAAATTTGTGAATCGGTTTGAATAATACAAAACCAATTTTTTTGCAGACCAATTATCATAATAATATAATGATAAAAAATAATTTCCTTTAACTTCAGTTTAATTGCACTTAAACAGAAAATTAATGCACGTGAATCGGATGATATCATAATTGTTATTTATCAGAAAAAGAAATGCGTTTTGACCTTTCTTATGGGTATAACTTTACTAATTAGTTTATCCTCATCGGGAAAAAAAAGGCGAATACATTTTTTAAAAATCATTATTAAGCACGAAATTTAGTAATGTTGAAAAAATATATATTTCATTACCATTTTTGATGTTAAAGGAAAGCAAAAATAAAAGTTGTACATCTGTATAAAAATGTACCTTTGTACATATTTATACTGATCTACACAACTTTTTTTAAGAATAAAAACCTTTAAATATGCATAATTAAATTTACATCAAAACATTGTATAATTTGCCTCAAATAATGAAGCTGTTAAACTTTCTAAAAACGTTAAGATTTTGAAAATTTGCTCGTTTATTCATTAATTCTAAAATACTGGTTTGCTTATATTTAGCATATTTCCATTCTTCAAAAATATTGGATTTATCTTTACAGATGGCTATTTATGCCGAAAAAAAGAGCTAAAGGAATTCTTTAAAAATATTCTGTATAACTTTTAAACTTCTTAACTTTAAATTTCTTTATAATTAATTGTTTTTGAAAATGAAGATATTCGTTATTAATTAGTTTAATTATTCAGTTGTTATTATAATTGACAGCTTATTGCTTTGTAATGCGCTTTTAAAGTTCCAACGAAAACATTTCTTTTGGAACCCGGCAAGAAATATGATTGCCTTTTACAATGACAGTTCTGCTCAGGCAGACTCCGTGAGTCTTTTTACGATCTTTATCAACTAAAATACATATTTGACCCATGCAGCATTTGAGTGCATATTTCTGTTTGCCATGCAATACAACATTGAATATGTAGTCCTCTTAACCTAAGCCTCTATACTATTTTATATCATTAAAAGAAGTTATCACATATTTCTTAAAAAGTCTTAAATGTAGAGTATATTATTTAAAATGACGGGAATGGAGATATTAGTTATCTCATAACATATTATCACTCAAAGACCAGTCAAAATATCAAATATCTTTAATAAATTCGCCTAAATTTGATGCAAACTTGTGTTATGTACATTATTGCTACGATGAATATACAAGAAATGAATGTTTTACTGTTTTAAGTAATGTGAATGAGCTAGATCCTGACTAAATTAGAACCAAGTTTTAATAACATCGTTAATATTATATACGTAAAGAGTTTATTCACTTCAGTCAATATCATTCAGAAATGTAATTTTTCTCGTATTTTAGTCCATATATTGATAAAAATGTTTGGTCTTAATTATTAAATTCGTTTTCTCTGTTTGTTCCCATCTTTATGTAGGAATTAGTGTAAGAAGTTATTTAAATTCCTCTTGTGATGCTTTATAATATAAATTGCATTGGAATCTCTAATAAACTGTTGGTGTTATATAAATTACTACTAATAATTTTGTAAGTAGGTTATTTAAAACTCATTTTATCCCACCTCACGTAGAGCAAACTTCGTCACAGTGATGACAAAATGATATCATCATCGTTACCATGTTTGAGAGTAGGTCACAGTGATAAACTGATGCCTGTTACTTTACACTTCGCTTCTTGAAGCAATCTTTAGGTATCTATATATCATTTCTTTGAACAGCTTTAAAGTGAATGGACAACTTATGGAAAGTCAGTATCTCACACCATGAAGATAAGGTAGGATTCACATATTTCAATAACTTTTTTAAAGTATCGAAAACTTAATAAATTTAAGATTGATTTTAAAATTAAAATATTAATTTTGTAAAAGTCGCAAAAGATGATTGCATTACTAATATCCAAAAACGTCATTACAAATGATGATAATGTGAATACAAAAAAAGTTGCTGTAATTACTTATTCTGAAAGTTAATGTTATCGCAATCAGACACACTTTAATGACACCATAGAAACTTCACCATATATAGTATCTCGTACAGTGCTATAGTACTCGTATAGTATTATAGTGCGCATCATAGAATCTCGTTAATGCAACAAACTGTGACTTCGTAGTTGTTACCAGTTTCGACATCATTTTAAAATCACTATGACTCTGACACTGGAACCAGTTTTTACGTCATTTTAAAGTCACTGTGATTCTGACATTGGAACCAGTTTTTACGTCATTTTAAAATCACTGTGACTCTGACATTGAAGCCAGTTTTTACGGCATTTTAAAGTCACTGTGACTTTGGCATTGTAACTAGTTGCATCGTATGAGTTAAACTATTCATATAAAGATTACACTATTAGCTTCCTTATTATGTGACACTGTCACTAATCTGTTACTAAATGGTTTGCAGCCGCTATTGGTGGGATAAAAGAACACTGAAATGTCATGAATCGTCAAAAAATGCTGAATTAATCCGTATTTCTTTTCTATCATCAGACATATGAAATACTGAAAACAAATCCTAATTGTTTCCTCGTTGCATAGATTGAAAGTACGTTAAAGATTCTACTTAAAATTTAGAGTGAAGTTAAGCACTAATTAAAATGCATTACTTTTGTAGCAAATCAGGGAGGCTTTTGTCTTAAACGCAAAAGGCAAATTCAAAAACAAGTACATTTTTACACTCGTTATAACCATTTAAACTCTTTAAAAATTTCAGGTTTTCACATTTGTTCCCCAAGCTTCATTAAGTGGATAATCACTACACAATTTTAAGCCTCTTTTAATTCACAAAAT
Source organism: Araneus ventricosus (assembly GCA_013235015.1). Classification (NCBI taxonomy): domain Eukaryota; kingdom Metazoa; phylum Arthropoda; class Arachnida; order Araneae; family Araneidae; genus Araneus; species Araneus ventricosus. Next base: position 90,283 of record BGPR01005220.1, on the reverse strand, counting down.
GGTCAGATGCTCATAGAACTAAGACTTGTAATGCGGTAGGCTACGCAAATATAGGTCTTCAAAAATACTGAATTTATATTTGTTAAATTGGACCTATTGGTTCATGCATAACTTTTTTACAGCATGCTATGTTGAAATTTATTGCTGTTTTCCTTTCTCGTTGCTGATGTTAATTTATTAATTATTAAAATAAGATGGTTCTATGTATAAAAAATAATTAACAGCAGGACATGCTCTCTACATGCTTTATAAAAAACAATTTTAAAATATTATTTTGTTTTTAAAAATTGTTTGATCACATATTGGCTGAAAGCATACTTTTCTCCATGGTTTACTATAAGAAGGTTAGTTGCAATCTAAAATGTTTATGAGTAAACTCTGTAGTTGTTTAGCTAAGAGTACCTTAACTGAAAATGATTAAGTTATTTACGCAGAAGTTAAATTATAAGTAGATGAAAATTTAAATAATGCGCATAGAGTTTTATTTTGACATTGGAAGATGTGCTGAATATATTGAGACACAAACAGATAGCGTGTTATACTTATCTTGTAAAACTGTAGCATATAACAAAATATGAAATTTAGATTACATTTATGATTTTGTACATCATGAAATAAATTTATATTGCATAAATTAGGAGAAATGCAATTATGTAAAATTTTCTGCAGAACTTTCTTCATTTGATCTCCTTCTTATATTGTTTCAAATATTGTCTTAAATATTAAAAAATGCAACATGTAAAAATTGGTAACTTTTGACAGAAATATTTTGATCCATGATATTTTACCATGCAGTTTCTCATAAACATCATACAGCATAACATTAAATTTATGCTATACTTTTGTCCTCATAATGAAACCCTTTAAAACAATATTTAATAAAATATTATTGTTTAAATATGAGTGAAAATTATCAATGTAAAAAGTAATTTTGTATAGCAGGCAGATATCAGAAAGCAAGAAAATGTTTCGCGATCATCGAAATTTTATATAATTTACAAAACTGTTAATTTTTTGCCAATTATTATATGACCATTTTCTCTGTGACAAATCGATAACTTATTACTAAAAGTCATAATAATTACATTATAAGATGCAGATTAACTCCTTAACTGAAGTGCCCGAACATCACTCGTGCATCGAAACTAGTATTTTAACTTATAAGCTAAAATTAAGTCATTCATAAACTTTATAATTCGAAACAAAAATGACTAGCAATCCATAATCAAGTGTTTGTTTGGTTCATAGTTGAATCAAAAGAACAGTACATCACAGTTAAGGTTTTAAATAACGTTTGAAATACGAAATTTTGATTCTTTGATTTCACTTTCATCACTTACTATTCATTCAAACTTTTTAAAACTTTGTCATTCTTATTCTACATAGAAAAGAGGTAAAAAACCCACTGCTTGGAAAAAATAAAAAATTAGCTATACAATTCTACATAATTCAAATATATGCTGAACTTGTATCTTTTTTTCCAAGTGTGTACACCAAAGTATAAAATACAAAGAGAAAAAATGTTTAAAATCTTAGTTCCACAAAGCTGATTATTAATATTCGCTTAATTTTTCTTTTACCGTCGTAATTGCAGAATTTTCTCCAAGTAATTACATCAAATTTTGCGAAGTTGCTAACATTTCTTTTGTACTGTAAAGAAATAATTTCTATAAAAATTTTCCAACAATATCGCATAGATTTCTTACATATTTCAAAACTTTAAACAATACACTATTATTTTCTGCTTCTGATATATGCCTGGTGGTTTTATGAGCTTATTATATATATAATATACATTTTCAAATTATTTTATTTAAACCATACTTTTATAATGGAAAAAAGGATTAAAATCATACAAATTTTTTGCTACTTCGATACATGCAATTTCTCACATTTTATGATTTCAGAGAACAGAAAAATACACTGTTAAAGATTTTAAGAAAACATCTGTAACAGCAAAATTGTATTTAATCTATAGAAAAGATTTCAGAATCTGTTAAGGAAAACATTGATTCGTATTCAGTCGCAATGATATTTCTGGCTTTTCCTTCCTTTTAAAACAAATTGGAACTGGACATTAAAAACAAAAATTAAATGGCATGCTCGAATGTTTTACAAGATTAACTTGGCATTGATTAGTTTTAATCTATGTTATTGAAAGAAAGAGAGATTCGGCAATTTTAATGTCAACATAATTTCCACACTGACGCATTTAGTGCAAAATTATATTAATAAAAGTTTTCGTCAAGAAACTTACTCCATGGGAAGAGCTATTGACAGCTGGCAGTTTTTCATGATGAAAATTTTATCTCTGAATTAGTGAAAAATGCAAGATTTAAGTGATAGGTGATAGAATCACTCAATGATTTCATTGGATAGTTATTGTTCTCTTTTTTTAATATACACAACTTATAGAGTCCTTTACATTTACGTGTTACTAAGTATAGAAATGTCCTAGTGAAAAGAAGAAAATGAAATTATTGTCATCATTAACTCATCCATTACATAATCGCAGGAAATAAAAAGTATTCCCGCAATTATAAACATTTTTCTTTTCAGAAATAAAACTGGAAACGCCATCTTTTCCATGTTCTGTTTCGAAATATCATAAAGAAAATCTTGTATAATTTAGATAAAGATAAGTAAAATGGAGAACTAGTTTTTTTATTACTCCATTTATCGTATAATATCGTCTTAAATAGGTGATTTTTTACAATGAAATAAAATAGTATGAAATCACGAAACCCAACGAAACATATTCACTCTAATTATACTCATAATGCAGGATTCACAAAATTTTCATATTATTAAGAAAAGTTTCGTAAATCAATTAAATATCTGTAATTAGGCAGTTTTTACAACTCAAAGAATTTCCTATCTTCCTTCCGATTACATGATTTATAGCAAATAACTTCTCGCTACATCAACCCGCTTACAGTTTTACTAGTTTTGCATTTTATGCTTTTAAGTAGCTACAGTGAAGAAACTGTCGATTTTCTTCCTTCCACTTTCGTTAAGAAAAGGTAATGAGTCTACGAAAGAAATGGAAAATTTTTCGTGATGATAAAAAGGGACAAAAAGCATTGTCAGCAGGAAGCAACAATTACATCCCTTCATGAAAAATGTGAATGGTTATAGCTTTCGCAAAAATGAATAATTAGTAAGTAATAATTAATAATAATGATAATAAATTCATAACAATAATAAGTAATAATTTCTTTCATAGAAACATTGCAAATTTTTACTTATTTCTGACAATAAAACTGTATAGTAGGCTTCTTGGAATTTTCCTGATACTGTGGCAATGCACCTATTAAGCCTCCTAATGACATGACAGCTGCTATTTTGACAAGATAGGGGGTTTTTCACGAGCCCACCTTTCCTATGACAGAAGATCTCTGATTTTTTTTTCTTAAATATCACATTCATAAATTACAGAAGTGTTTTTTATTCAGATTTAAATATTGCCCCAAATATCCTTCGAATTTTGGTTTTATTTTGAAAATTACCAGTGTTTAAAACTCAGTAATGCTGATCATGAAATGCCCCTTTGAATCAGAAACTTTAAGGATAGAAAAGAATTCTCCAACAAATGCATATAGCGAAGACTTGTCGTAAAATAACTCTAACAGAAATTGATCTTTTTCATTTCAAGATAATGAATATGTTTCGTTATACGAAATGTAATTGATTTGACCTTAAAACATTTTTAGAAACATGAAAATCATTATGAATTTTTTACATTCAAATCCAATATGTTAAAAATGCATCAAAAATTGTTTCGTCCCAATTAAGGAGCAATAAATACATATTTGTCATTAACAGTAAATCAACTACAATAAATTGCAATGTAGCTTATAACTGCATTTACTACTAACATATAATTCCACTCAATGGTTCGACAATTGCTTTTGAAGAAAATGTGATGGAATTATGCTTTATTTACAGTCATCACAGTCGAATGCCTATAATTATGTATCAATAAGCATATAAAACTACAGCAAATGTATATCACCGCGTGCCTTTTTTGTGAGTAAATGCACGGTGCATTGAAAAAACCCTGACAATTTTTGTTCTTTTGATAATTTACACATGAAGCCTTTTAAGACCCCACTTCCCCAAAAAGGTCAGATGCTCTGTTATAGTAATACTGGATTAATTCCTGACTAGACTATCCTAGGAAGTAGCTGGAAGGCACATACTTGAGAAAAAATTGAAAAAAATGTCTGTTGTTTTTTCATTTTACAAAGTGCGCATGCGCGAACACAGCTACGCAGCCCATTTTGGGGTCAACTGCGGATTCGCAATGTGAATGAAGAAACTGTCTAACAATGATCACATCGAGTTGCTAAAGTTTAAGATCATCTTCGATTTATCACATTGGCATTATGTGCAAAGCCCTCTGCTGGACGATTGACCGGTGTGATGGAGGAGGTCCGGCTCGGAACAACTGTGCCGTCTGTGGTGGGAGACCTGAAAAAATGGGTTCATTTAATGATATGATATCCACATGAGTAAGAAATAAAACAATAGTGACACAGCGAAGAGAATTCTCATCATTTCAAAAATTCGTGAATTTCATTTCAATATTTAAAACACTGTGAAATACATTTTTAAAAATAACTACCACTTATACGTTTCTCATTTATACGTCGTTTACATTTATAGGTCTTCTCATCACAGTTCCGATCATTCGTATTCATTGTAATGACAAAGTACTTCGTTTATACGTCGTTTCCCCCGTTCTAAAATGTGAAAATGTCCTCCTTTCTAGTATATGAACTGCGATCAAGATATCATGACTTTGAAATTATTCACAATTGGTGAATTAATAGAAACGAATTGTTTAGAGCTTTCCTCCTTTCTTTAAAGACGCAATGGATTCCACTGAAAAACTTATTTCTTTTGTCAAAAGAATAGTGAGAAAACATTCAGTGAACTTAATTTGATTCACAATGATGCACTTAATACTCAGAGACAATCACCACGTCAGACGACGGTTAATAATTACGGTTCCTAATTAAACACCTACCTGAATGCACATAAATCTCATAAGATATGTACAATCAGTACTCAAAATATGAAATAAATGTATGATTTCTCTCACTTTTATGATAAATGTTCAATTTTAAAATTAAATTATTGATTTCCATACTATATAGTATCACACTAGTACTATCTTAAAGATTTTTAAAAGAATTTGCACTAGCAGCATTAAATTTGTAATAATTAAAGTTGCTTAGTAAAACTTCGATTATATGTCTTTTCGCTTATATCTCGTTTTACGTCGGTCGCTTAAAAGACATATAAAAGGTGTTTTACTGTATTTTAAAAATTTAAATTATTCTACATTTAGAAATCTTAATTCACAGTGAAAAGGACGAACTTACATTTTCCTGTAAAATGTGCCCGATTTCTGAGAAGGGAGGACGCTGCTCCGGTCTTCGTGACCAGCATCGCTTGATTAGAGTCTGAAATGAATTGCATTTTCCATCAGTTTCACATTCCCATGTAACATATAAACCATAGATTTGCAAAAACATTATGTTTGAATTTCGCGTGAGATAAAATCCAAACTGTCACCGAGGTAAGTTTTAAATGTATTCAAGTGAAAAAATTTATTATTCTGAATGGATATCATTATTTCTCCAGCAAAACATTCAAATTATGTGACGCTTTGCAGACTTAAAAATTCAAACTGTTGTTTTCTTCTTCTAAGCTATCAGCAGGTATGTTTTAAAGGTTTTTGAGTGAAAGAAGTTATACATATTTTTCTGAATAGATATCACTATTTCTCCAGCAAAATGTTCAGACTGTGTTACATTTTGTAGACTTAAAATAAGTAATCATCGAAAGGAAAAATTTTGTATCACAAAGAATATTGAATATGGAAATTATATTATAAAATAATATATAAAATGTTATAACTTTATTTTCTTTAAAAAGAGGAATTAGCAAAAAAAAACTTTTGATTTAGCAGCAATTTTTTTTTAAATCAGGTTTTAGAACAGAATTTCAATTAACGCAGTTAGAGCATTTTAAAAACATTACACGTATAAAATTATAAGGCAAAGTATAAGGATGAAGATTTTGATAGCTTCATTAGCAAATAATATTTACTCACCAGTTTTAACATTATTAGAATTTTGCCTGTGATCTTAAGTAAAATGTAGCACAAGTTAAAATCTAAACCGAAATATTTATATCGAATCTAAATATAAGTAAATCGAAACAAATTTTAATTAGATTAATCTCAAAGAGATGTTTCGAACAAAGACTTAAATGAAAGATTAAAGTTAAATAATAAAGAAATAAAAATACAAAATCAAACAGATATATCCGAAAGCAGTTCAATTACAAAGGGGCAATACTAGACATAAAACTAATTAAATTTTAGCCATTATTCACACTTCTTTCCTGTAGATCAAACAACATTGTGAATTTTTATCAAATTTTGCGAAAAAATCATAAGGCGCTATAAAAACTGGCATTATTCAGTAGCGAGTGCAAACCATACCGACATGGAATAATTTTGTTGCATAACATTGTATAATTTTAATAAAAAGGTCATTTTCACTTTATAATCAAATTAACACAGATTGTATTTATAACAGTAAACTAAATATGAAATATAAAATTACATGGACTTAAAGTGCCGTTAGTAGTTTATACTTCACAGCAAATTAAAATTTACAAAAGCTATGCAAATTGAGCACACTGATGTATTCTTTCTAATATGACTTAGACTTAACTCATTATATGCCAAAACTCTATAATTTCACTTTTTCCAAGAAATTTACTTTAGTATGATAACGTGAGTAAAATATGAAAGAAAACACTATTTCTGAAATCTTTAATTAGACAGATTAATTAGCTTTTAATTAGAATTAATTATCTTTTAATCAATCTTTTATAAAAATGATTTTTATTGGATTTGTACCTTTTATAGCTGTCGGCTTAACATTCATATGCAATAACCAAAGCTTAAAAGTACACTGCTTAGTTGAAAATAGAAAAAAAAGAAGCGACCCAAAAAAGGGATAATGGCAGTTAATGGGTTAAGAACACTGTACAGCCACCACGTTTAAGACCTAATGGTTGAGAAATTGTCGCGAGCTTGGCGACGGGACAGTACAACATTCGTATATGTATCCCTGATATGTGTCTTTAAAAGAGTCAGCTTAACATTCATATGCAATAATCAAAGCTAAAAAGTGCACTGTTTAGATAAAAATAGAAAGAAAAGAAGCATCCCAAAAAAGGGATAATGGCAGATAATGGGTTAAGAACACTGTACAGCCACCACGTTTAAGACCTAATGGTTGGGAAAGTGTTGCGAACTTGACGACGGGACAGTACAGCATTCGTAAATGTATCCCTAATATGTATCTTTAAAACTCCAGTGCATCACAACTGCCGATAGACAGATATACCAAAAAAGCCTAAATTAAAAAAGTAATACAAGCAATCCTATAGTATTTGAAGTAAAAGAAATTCATACCGCAAAAACAAGGAATCCATTCTAGTTCACTTTTTCAAGGGCTAGAAACTATTCGAAATGAATTCAAAAGAATATTGAAGGAGTTTTCTGTAGAAGCAGGCCTATTTTTCGCCAAGAAAAAGCTTCTCATAGCCCGAACTCTCCAAAAAATCAACCAGTAGCAAAACCATAAGAACAAACGTTAAAAGAAAAAGGAAAAAGCATTAAACACGCTAATAAGAGCAACAAAATACTAGCCATCAAGCTTAATTAATAAACTTTCATAAGGTATAAGAATAATTTTTAAATAATAATTCTATAAAAAAAATTTTTTTTAATCAATGATTGTTTACAACAACTGCCGATAATGTTGTAGCGTTTCTGGCGGGGGTCATTTATTTAGCAGTTCCAAATCTCTATTCTTTTTCTCAATTCTGAACTTAAAAACAGAAGGAATAAAAGAAATTTTAATCTTTTATTGCTCAAACACACTCTTTCAACAAATTATTTTCTGTCCCGTGATTGCCTACCTTTAATCCATTAATGAAGCGGAAGTTGTGCAAAGGCGCCGCTTTCCCCGATGAAACCTGCCAAATGATCGAGTGTGGAGGTTGATCATGAAAAGCAAATCGTTCTGCTAATAGTTCGTACAGCAAAGACCTGGTGAAACGGAATAAAACACACACGTAACTCAAATGAAGTACAAATTTTTATTATAACTTTTATATAATTTTATTATATTTATCATATAATATTTTAATATGAGAAAAACTTAAAAGCGCCTAATCAATAAATTACACATCAAAGATTTCTATCCATAGAGTATGTTATTCCCAATAAATAAAATCTATCGTTAATTTCATGCAAACAAATTTAATTTGAAAAGATTTTTTAACTCTTTTTCATACAACAAAAATGTTAGGTAAATATTTCAGAAGTCAGCTTTTTAAAAAAATTTATTTGCTAACACGTAGAAAAATATTTTCAGTGAATAATAAAGTTTAGAAACTCAATCATTTAATAAAGTTTTGAGAATGTAGCCAAGAAACATAAATGTGATGAACAAATTTATATACGCTTTCTTGTGGAATGGTCTGTACACACATATGAACAGACTGAAAAAAAAACGTAATTTTCTTCGTAGGAAATGGACTAGAATTTATTATTATTATTTTTAGTATCTAAATAAAAAAATTAATAGGAAATTGTACATAAAAATTTCTTGACCACATATTCTGTTACTTAGAGACAAATTCCAAAATTATTATATCCATACACCAGTTATCCATATTAAATCTTTAGAGGATAGAGCCTCTCTCTAATAAAGCCTTCATTTCATTCTGTGGTAATTTAAAAACACCTGAAAATGAAATGCAGTGTGATAAGATAAACCCCCTGTTGTGATTCGTTACTCACCCAAAGGCAAATAAATCGGATTCTTGAGTATAGGCTTTTGTGGTGTAAATTCGTGGAGGATCTATCTGCAAGGAAGACATCAGCTCCGGGCTTATGTAGCTCAGATGACCTCGGGGAATACAGCCGTAGTCGCACCTGGAAAAAGATCGCACCTTAGTGAAACATCTGAAATATAATCGACCCTCCTAATATACGACATTCCGATAATACAGTGCATGGTTTTCGCGAGCACAGCTTAATAAACCTGGACATTCCTAACATAGCATAGTTATCTTTTCCCTCACTGACATCGATTGAGTTAAGCGTGTAGTTTAGCATTGCATAATTTCGATATGGCACGACAAGGAACAGTGTTATAGAAGGGTTGAAATGTAAGTATCTTCATTTACAATTTTTTAAAACAATAACAAAAACAAAAAATCATTTATGATAGACAAGCATCTTCAAAATTTTGTGAGTTACATATTAGGTTAGAATGATAAAAGCAGAAAAATTTAAAATCTGAGAGGAATTTTAAGTATAGATTCAATTAATTCAAACCTTTGGCAAATTTTTCAGATAGGAATTTTTGACGGAGTGAAATTTCTGAACTATTGATTCCGAATCTGATTCAGTTTGGGAAACAGCTAAACTAAAACGCAATTTTGTGAATATTGTTCTTTCTAAATTACACTACATGGGAGTTTAATAAACATAAGCCCAATTATATATTTTACTCAAAATTAAGTAGCTGGTACAGACTCTTGGAAATAAATACAGTGTATCCGAGAATGATTTTTTATTCTAAACATTAACAACAAAAATATGAAAATGTGAAGTGGAATGAAGTTTGTGGTAAAAGAAGGAAGAAATCTAACAGTTCTTTTAAAGAACCTTCAATTTAGCTCTACGTGAGCACATTCCATGTGTCTGGAAAGTTTCGCCTCTATAGCAATAGGTTTGGTTTGATGGAGTTTACTGGCGCAAAAAACATTTTTGATTATGCTGCGCCAAACATATGGTCTTGGATAAAATCTTAGTGTAGGAGTTCAGTTAAAGGAATCTGTCAAACGTTATGACGCGTCAATTTGTAAAGTTTACAAAAACTTGCAACAAAGGGAAAATGACATTAAAAAACATGGTAAAAATCAGATCAAAAAATGAAAACCAATCATTTTTAAAAAAGTAAAAAGTTGTGGATGAGGATCTTTGTAAAGGATGTCCTTAAGAGTGAGACAGGATGAGTGGAAACAGCGGATGGCTATCTATATCAATAGGATATGGGGATCTGAAAACCCAAACATTTCACTCGAACATGAATGAGACAGACCCATACTTAATGCTAGGTGTATTCTTTTACACGGACGCTGTAATCAGGGTCCATTCTTCTTTGTGGATAAAACGGTTAGTGGTGATGTGTAGCGTCATCTTTTTGAGTTGCACGTTATTCCACAATTGTTATATTTGCAGCCAAATGTTTTATTTGAGTAGGGCGGTGCTCCACCTCACTGGATACGTCCTCTGCATGAATTACTTGATATAGCGTTTCCCAAGCTATGTATTAGTCTGCGGAGGAACAATACCTTAGGCTCCACGATCGCGGTATATAACCCAACTGTATTTCTTCTTGTGGGGTTATGCGATAGAAATTGTTCATCAAAAACCCATTTCTGATATCTCCGTTATAAAGGAAAAAATACAATTAGCAATCCTCACTATTACATCGCAGGTGCTAAAAAAGCACTTGGCGAGAAATCGAGTGCAGCCTGGAAACTCTTCGTGCTACTAAGGGTCCGCGTGGAGCAACTACATTGAAGGTACTGTTAAAAACTATTAGATTTCTTCATTCTTTTCCCGCAAACTGCACTGCATTTCACCTTTTCGGTTTTGTTTTTTCGGACCCCCCCCTTATGTATCAGTGACACAGACATAATGCAAAGAATGAAAAATAGTTCATAAATTTTTAAATAAATCTGTGGAATACAAAAGTAGATTAAAATACAATTTAAAAAAAGATTACTAATCCTCATAATTTGTTTTAATAAGAAAATCCAAGCACAATTATAATAAGGCCTTAAACAAAACTTAATTAGTTATTACATATGCTGAAAAATGCCTTATATCATATGCTGACTATCTATGCCTAAGGAAACATTTATTAAGATCGTTAAAATTGGTATAATGGCTGAATGAAGATGATTTTAAAAGATGCAAACAAAACTTTTGAATTTGATTCACAGATTCACTCATATATAACTTTTTCGTATACACAGAAGTAATTCGAACTGAATTTATAATTTCATAACAAAGTTTTATCAGTAATTATAGTGCATATTTTATGTACCGTTGAACAGGCACTGGAAAATTATGTGGAGCATCTTATAGAAAGCGTTTAATATCTTGAAAACTTGAAATTATCATAATTCTTGAGTATTTTAAATTCTCATATTTTGAATTCTTTAAAGGATGAAAACAAAAATGTATAATAAGACTATCAGTACTAAATACCTATCAAGTTGCTGATCCGCCATGCCGTGGTCCATAATGCAAACTTTCACCCGGCATTCCAAAATAATGTTCTTAGAATTTAGTTTTTTGTGCACAATATCCTTGGCGTGCAAATATCCCATGCCCTACAACAAATGAAAAAATAATATTAGACACACTAAAAGCGAAAAAATAATAACAACAAAAACTAAACAACAAAATGGAATATCTTAAGAATTCATAAATGCAAAAAATTTTAAGTGGAAAAATATAGGTTGTTGTAAGTTCTAAAACACACGAAAGAACAGCATTGCATTGGCATCTTTATAAGTTTTGCAATTAAGTGCTTTCACTAATAATCATTGGTTCCAACAGTTACCATTAAACCGTAGAGATCTATAAAGAGGTTTAGTTCAATTTCTTCATTTGAACCTATTTTGATTAAAACAAAATTTCCTTTCATTTTGTCCTTAGTATTTATGAAAAATTATGACATTATACTGAATTTATTATATTATTGTTGATACAGCCCAAATTGTGAAAATAATGTAACGAATCGCTTTTTGGATACGACAAGTACCCTTCCTTAAATATCACCGACATATTGTCTTTGAGGTTTGTAAAAAATAAATTTTGACTTGCAAATTTATTCTCTCCGTATTAGAATTTTTGTTGCTCATTTTTAAACATTGTATTAGTTACATGATCTAATAGATAATGCAGAGGATTTAGAAACCTACAGACAAAATTACTGTTTCTAAAGTAAACAAAAAATAAGAGAATAAGAGAACTCTAAGTTTAGTTAATTAACTCTAAAATTAGGTAGTTAAATACAATCTAAACTGCCATTTAACAGTACTAAAGATTTTTACTAACTGTGCATTAGTTTGATACTTCATGGCTGAAAGAATGAATGACCTTTCTTATAATAATAACAAAAAGGAAAAACTGTACATGAAGTTGATAAGACATTCAATTACTTTAAACTCCCAGAAAGATAATGTTTGTTAAAAAAAATCCAATTTATGCCTATTTATTGTTCGTCATATCGATGTTCTTAAATTATGTTTTAGCGACCCGCTAAAAAGTTTGGTGATCTGTCCTAGCTAGAGTTCAGATCATGACATGATAAATGCATACATGCCTATTTTGGAAAGGTGGCTGGCTGTCAATAGCAGAAGGTCTACGAGGATGGCAGACCATTGCGCGCGCACACAAGGAAACAGATTTGTGTCAAAGTTTTGAATTTATGATCATTTATATATTTCATCTTATTTTAAGGGATATATATTTTTTATCATATTTTATTTCGACTCTCCTGCCGAAATTCTTCGGCAGAAGGAGAGCAAGAGGGTGGATCGGTATGACATCGAGGAATATAACTAAAACGACGGCGCGCTAGGGGGGGGGGGATCATTTCTGTTGAAATAAAATCCGTAGTAACTAAGGATAATCCGTAACTGTTGGCATGTATGCAAATGCTTTTATCAAAGGACTGTAATTCAGAAAACTTGCCTAATGATGTACTAATACTAACCATGGTTTAAATACTTCATATATTTGAATGTTTTCTTTCCATTTCTACTTAACTTGACATGGGAAAAAAATCTTTAAAACGTTTTAAAATCCTAAAGAGTAGTTTATATCCTTCCTTTCCACAAGTGTTTTCCTTTTTTTCATCTAAAATGCTATTTTGATCAGTGCTTTTTAAATACATTTCGTGATTTTATTTCATAAAAATGATTTTAACTCCTGAAAAAATATAAATTTAAGGAAAAGAAAATGAATGAAATATAATATGCTTACCTGAGCTATTTGGCGAGCTATGTTGTGTTTAGAATGGAAAGGCAATTTGTGTCTTTTCAGGTGCAGGTACTCGTATAGCGTAGGCCCCTTACGCATGCTGAAAAACAAAACAAAAAATCGTGCTCTGAAAAAAATATTTATATAATCTCTAAGATATTAAGCTTTAACTGTTCATCATTAAATTTGTGACGTGTATGACAATTAAACTTATTCATTGCAAAGAATTCTAGCTAACATACTCTTCTTTTAAGTGGAACTAATTAGGATGGTATTTTACAATCCAGCGACTCTTGTTTATATAAATTTTGGATTACCTCATTAACTATTTCGTTCTATCTGTTATCTGATCAGAAGACATACACTGCTCTAGGAATATGTTAGCGTATTGTTTCATTCAAGGGTCCAGAGAACACTTGAGATGCGTATGGATTGCACTTAATTTTCATATAAATTTTAACGTCTATTAATGACTTAATTTTAGCTTATAAATTTTAGTCAAAAATAATTCGGTAGATGTATTATGCGCGAGTACTAATGAGTTAATCAATGAATTAGTTTACTGACAAAGGATCAATTGCTTTAATTGGATCATATTTTTATAGAAAAAGAATTTTTTAGAATTTTTTGGGGTGCGAATATTTGAATCACTGAATATACTTTTCTTGTTACTGACCTGGTGATGACGGCTAGTCTCTGGGGCTCGATACAGGCGCCCATGAATAGGACGATATTCTCGTGCCTTATCATCCCCATTTGAGCCACCTCGTCCAGAAATTGATTAAGTTCTTGGCTGCAGCTTTGATGAATGGTGTAAATCAACACCTCTCCATACCAGCGGCCCCTAAAAACAGTGTCAGGGAAAAGCTCGTTAAGCAAAATGAGATTAGAAGAAGAAAAGAAAATTAAAAAAGAAAACTAGGTGAAGATTAGTTTGTAAAATAAATATGCAGTCAAGCACTCGCCGCACTGTTACAGAAAAAGTGCTTAATTCTATTGCAAAAACAGTTTTGAAGAACATTTGTTTTGTTACCTATCTGTCATATCAATTGTATCCGTAAAGTCAATATGCTTATTATGAACTTTATCATAGTATCAGTTGGATGCAACAACACGATAGGGAACTAACGGGTATCTCATGGATCTTGGGCTTAATGTTGTAAGCTGAGCCTAAGCGTTTGTGGTCTGCTAAGAAAAACTAAGTCAACTTCAAGTTGTACAACAGACTACCTATAGTGCAATAATTGATATTTGAAAAGGGCAGGATTAGATTTTTATTTTTTTTTGTACTGTTTCGTGAAAGCAGCTGAATCTCAAAGCGTATATTTTGGTGCGCAGCCCCCGATTGTGAACGGGGAGCTATTAATCATAATGTTCTGTTAATCACATTTAATTAAATATTCTTGACACACTAAGCTTTCAAACGAAAAAAACTCCACTTTAATGCGAATAAAACTGACCGACTTATAGAGCTTTGTATATCGCTGATTTAGACCATTTGAATGGCCACCTTACCTTGAGGAAGATCATCCAATTAATGAGCAGTTCTTAATAGACACGGCAACTGATTGGTTTGAAATTATGAAATTCAAAGCTCCATAATCGGTCAGTTTTTGTCACAGAAGAGTGGAACTTTTTTTGTTTAATATTTTAGTGTGTCAATAATATTTTACTAAATATGAATAATAGGACCGGGAGGCTGTATAAAAATTTAGACTTCGTACTTTTTTCAAAAGTGCATTTATTGACTCAAGCAACATAAAATATAATTCCTCCCGTCATGTAAAGCATTTTTCCAACTGGAACTGTTTGTCTATCTCTAACGGTTTAGAAATTAGCTATAGGGCCACGATAAGAGTGGACACCCTATGTATAATCAAAGAATGCTTCATCCTTTTACAGAAAATTTGTTTTTGTGTATTTCTGAAGAATATTAATATAATTAAACAAAAAGGACTATTATTAAATAATTTTTGTGATATTTATTGGCAATAAGTTGGAGATCTACCTCTTCTTCGGATTTTTCCTATTTGATTCAATGTTATACTTAGAGGAAATTTTAAAAAACTACTTCTTCACATAATAATCTATATTAACAAATTATACTTTATTGTTTTATTTTTCTTTCCCCTTTACAACCAAATCGTAAATTTCTGAAGAAACTGAATGAAACCCTCACCCGAATTCGTATTCTTTGAAATTACTTTTACTATTCAAAAATGTAATTAAAATTTGAAAATATATAATTTTTAAAATAGCATTATCCCGTATCTTGTCAATTAACATTATCGGAAAGTATTTATTTTGAAAAATAAATTTCATTAATGTCCTGCGTCTCAAAGTCAAGAGTAATAGCAAATATTTCGGATCTCATAAAAAATTGAAGTAAATAAGAATTTCTTATACAAGTGAAGAAATAAAATTGACAAATAAAGATTAAGATTTAAAGGTCATTATCAACGATTAAAGGCTTGAAAATGGGATTAAATAATTTTAGCAAATGAGCTGCATTAAAAGAGGATTTGCATAGTAAATACAAAAAACTCTGAATCAATTAAAATGTTTCAACATTCATATAAAATCATGTATAATATGGTTGCATAAACCCATTAGAATTTTCTAAATATTATTTTTGATTGAGTTTCGAATAAGTTACCGAAAGCAGCTGAGAAAATTTGAAAATGCAAATGCAATGAATTTGATTATTTACTTGTATATATCCCCTTTACGGCCGTGTCGAATTCTTTCTCTGAATTCTATATCACCAAAGGGAATGTACCATTCCTTGAGAGATTCTTCTCCACTTTGCGAATCGCTACGGAAATCACTGAAATAAAAAGGTTTAAAAAATTGAAGTTTGAATTAAAAATTCCTTCTTTTTAATTTTGTGGTACTTTTATAGAAATTCATCAATTTTTATTTATCATCAATTCCTTTAATTATTTTCAAGAAATTATTGAAGTATATAATATAAAGAATTATCAATGTCAGTTAAAAGATTGCTTAAAATTATTATTAATAATTAAAATTATTACTCTTATTGCTTAAAATTTTAAGAATGAAAATAATTTTAAATGGTGAAATTAGTTCTTAGAGGTGGCAGGATTCCTATAAATTGAAAGAGATTTTATTGCTTTAAATAGTAAATGCTATTGAATTTATGGTTTTATGCTCACAGTATGTTCGTTATTTTATAATCATTATGTTATATTTAGAAAAGTATCTTTGAATTTTAACTTATGTCTCATAATTGTGAATCCATATTTGATACAAAATTTCTCCACTTTATTGAGATCATTAATACAAATTTGAGATATTAAATACAAATTTGTTACAGACAAGTTTTACTTGCATTTGATCACATGTATAGAAATAAAATGTTTTTTAAAAGTAAATCCTATCTGCATATCACTTCCGCAGATTCTTATCTCCAAAATTATGAAATGTATCTTTTTGATTTTCTCTAAAAAGCGCTGATATTATTTGCCTTTATGTTGCTGTTACAACTTCCTTCAACATAACACATTTTCTTTTCTTTACCTTAAAGTAAAGCAAGTTTCATCAGCTTCTTCTATGCAGTCCGCTTCAGCTTCGTCCACAATCTCTTCTAAAACACAAAATAAAATTTTACTCAGTAACATGAAATTTAATGACCTAAAATAGTATAAAGAAATACAACAGTGGTGGTTAGTATTTTTAAACAAGTCCGAATTTTCAGGTTAAAAGTCAAAAAATCACTGAAAAAGATTAGCGGGTATTATACTTAAGCTTTTATTCTTACCTAAGTGGCAGCTTTTACTTTATAAAGTTTCCTAATTTCAGTTATCTGTTTCATTTCCGGTCTGTTATATACTGCCTTTATTTCAAAAGTTTCTTTCTCTGTATTTCGAAAATTTAATTAACAAATATGCTAAATTCACAAAGCTTTCTCATTTATTAAAAACTCCAAACATTTATTAATAACTGATTATTGAAAATAATTCAAGTGCTAGTTTTATTTTCATGTACTTCAAGCCTAAAATACACCAAGCTAATTAGAAAAGAAAGTAACCGAGACCAGTTCTGTCAGCGACAACTTACTTTTTCAATCGTCTGCCGTATATTATTTTTGTATATAAGTTTCTGATGGCGGTGAAAGTATCAATATGACTGAAAAAAAGAGAATGAACTTTTCATTCAAATTTAACGATTGATTCTATTGTTCTAATCATACTTTTCGACTTGAATCAAATTTGCTTTATGAAATATTATTATGTCTTCATGATTGGAGGACGAAGTTTTGCATTCTCAGATAAAATCTATTACGTTTACATCGATTTCTTACTAAAGAATATGAAAAATTAATTAAAGTTATTAGGGAAACAG
Organism: Araneus ventricosus; assembly: GCA_013235015.1. Taxonomy (NCBI): domain Eukaryota; kingdom Metazoa; phylum Arthropoda; class Arachnida; order Araneae; family Araneidae; genus Araneus; species Araneus ventricosus. The sequence goes on along the minus strand of BGPR01005220.1, from coordinate 72,753 downwards.
TTTAAAAGCACCTACGTGTCTTTTCTTAATCAAAATGGCATTGTTGTAGAACACACATTCCTCTTCATAGCATAAAATGATCATAACATTCTGATGTTCTATCCCGAGACATATAAACAATTAAATGCAAAGCACGTCTCGTTTAAAAAAAACGCGAGGAAACCACTACACTAGTCTCTTAGTGGGTAAGACATCGTATGGCTGAGGAACTTTAATTCCGCACCTTGAGTACTATTATCAAGTATTGTACCTTGAGTACTATTATCAAGTATTGTACCTTGAGTACTATTATCAAGTATTGTACCTTGAGTTCTATTATCAAGTCGTTATCTTAATCACATTATTTAAAAACTGATATGCTCTTTCGCAATGTTTTGCTCACTGCAGTCGGGCTGGTTGTTCGAAGTTTACCTTCAAACGAAACACGAATGCGGCCAGTTTCTCCTGAAAGTTCCCCAGGAAGAAAACCTATCCCTCATTTACTGGAGCTTAAAGTCAGACTTATACCTCATATCTAGGTGCTCCAAGGTAATTTTGACTAACGGAAGCTGTCTCATTACCCCTTTATACCATGACCTCTTGACAGAAGCCTGGACTTGACTAATTATGCTACACTAGTTGGGATTAGATTCAACACATGTGCAGATACCAGCTGATTACTTACCTAAGATGGTTCCTGCTTTTCCAGCAGGTGGCCAGGTAGCACAAAGGCTCTCATTCTGTGCTTCTCTGCTTTCTACACTCAGAGTTTTGGCTTTCGACAGACATGGTGGTCTCGCAAACGTTAGGGTAGTTGTCTTTGCATCCAGAACATTTCTCTGGTGTCCAAACAAGGAATTTTTATTTCCAGCCATCCAACCTGCTTCGTTCAGTTTCACTGAGGGCTTCGGAGAAACTGTTACATGCTTGGGGCGATCACTCAATGTTTTGTGTTCCGAAGGCTTTTTCACCGTCACAGAAGGGCTGCCGTTTGCAATTATTGAAGACTTTATCACATCTCGTTCCCTGTGGCACCAAAAAAGAAATTATTTAGATCAAAGCAGTCGATATTATGTTTTTATTAATCAGGTTGTTGTAATTTTGATAACTTTATTGCTGTTAGGAGTCTTAAACTTTTTACGTTGCTATAATATACAATACAATAAATTATAGGCATCTTTACAAGAAATATATCAGCAGTTTATTATATCTAGTCCATAAACATTGCTTTATTTAGGCATTGTTAACAGAAAATTTCGGTATAAATATTAATCTGACATTGGCAAAATGCGTGGTCTTTAATGCCGCAAGAGTCATCTCTGACGCATTCACATCAAACTCAAAGATCAGAGGGACGCACTCACCATTTGATGGATGCCTGCTTGACCAACTTGTCCCTCCTCAGACGGACGCTCTCAATGTCCGGTGTGCTCGCGGGTGACATGAAGGAACTTCCACTGTACGATGAAACACTGCTTCGGGGAGACATGATGTCGCTGCCTCCTTCGTTGACTGGCTGTTTGTGGACCCCACGAGTTCTCAATTGCTGATTATTGATATGAGCCTCGCGATGCGTCCGTAAAAGATACTGTTGTTGCTGGTATTGGCTGTAATAACCTGGAGGAACCATCTGCCTGAATACAAGAAAAGAAAAATCATTTTATGTCCAAAACATAGAATTTATTACAAAAAATAAAATAAAATGGCAATTTTTTTCTTGAAATTTGTTCAGGTATCTGGTTTGCTAGTTGGTTTAACATATCACGACATTGAAAAGGGCACAGCGGTTAAACTTATCTATTGAACAAGTCAACATATATGATATTAAGAATTGTTATTGTTATACTGTTCTTGTAGAATTGTCCTAGGAAATTCAAATTTTGCATGTAATTTTTTAGCCTGAAGTTTAATTTTTAAGATTATGATTGAATGAAATCTCAAAATGGGATTTTAGAATGGGGATACCCAATTAAACAGAAAAGAGCTTGCTATCCTTTACGAATCTCTGAGAGGTAAGGTGTGAAGTTTCTTTCAACCATCCCTGAGGTTATCTAATTGTTTTAACCTCTTTTACAATGATAGTCATCACACATTGGATGATGTTATAAAACTGTATACAAAGTGGAGGAAAATATTAGTCCCTTGAGGGAAATGAAATCCTAATAGCTTAGAGATATCTCGCATGCAAAGTAAAAAAGTTCTACTAGTATAGCGTCTATACTGCCTGTAAGGAAAAAGCTAAAGCCATCTCCAGTCAAATCTCCCTTCAATAGCTGTGTTCTTGGTAACGAGAAGCTTAACATATTTGAGTCATTCTGCAAACCGTTTTCCACACTTTTCCTGTATAGATTAATCGACAAAGTAATTTTCGTATATTTAAATAAGAAAAAACTTTTAAAAAGTACTGTTAGTTTTCTGTGCGTTCTATATTAATGTCTATCTTTCTCTTTATAAGGAAAGAGAGAGGAGAATTTCGATGAATTGCATTATTTATTTTTAGCAGTATAAAATTGATTTTAATTATATTACGTATCTACTCTTTTCATTGAAAGCCAATATTTTTTATTTCCATCTGCTGAAATTGATGAAAACCACATATAATAATATGAAATTCATAAAAAACCAATTTTCTGTACCTCGGCCGTTTTTGAAGCTATTCCTCAAAGTAGTGACCGTTAAACAAGATATATATTTCTTCTTTTTTTTCTTTATATTGATCATTATTATCCCTTATCCGATATCTAATAATGGATTAAAGGGGGAAAACATCCATTACTGTTATTCTCGCCCCCTTTGTGTTTACTGAGTGGCTTTAATGGTCATCTGTTTTTCTGCTGTTATTTTTGAAACGCGTTACTGTAATGATGTAGTTTGAATTTGGAAAATGATGAGGTGTTAATTTAATCATAAAATTTCACATAAGCAATATATGTTCTGTTAGTCCTGATAAAACTGATATGATGGATTTTTCTATTCATTATTAGTTTGTTCTAATTTTTATTAGATCTTTGTAAAGATTAATGTTTCATTTTTTTGTTTAGAAAACAAACTACCAGATATGTTTTCTTTTTCACTTTATCACACTGATAAGGGAATAAATCTGAAACATATTTAACTTCAGTCCCGCATATTATATATATTGATATCGGTAGAGAAGAATAAACCTACTTTTTAAAACATAACGCCTAATTTTAACCTAATTTGAATTAAGTTTAGGTTTCATCCTCTGTATCTGACCACGGTTCAATCTTACAAAGGAAAAAATCATATTGACAAAAAAGATATGATAAAATAATAGCAACAAGAAAGAAAAAAATATACGTATTCTTATATATTATCATTACTGAATTGACAGGGCAATGCGATACTTATTCAACTAACACGAGAATTATTTGTCCTTTTTAATAGTTTCCCATAAAAAGATAGCATGGAAGTTTCATTTTAACGGTACAATTCTCAGAGTCTTAAGACACCTAATAAATTTTCTCTGCAGACACTTGTATATATATTTCTTATTATCGTGCAGTTTCCTATGCCTTTGAAAAACTTTAAAAAAATAGCTTATGATTAAACTGTAGAAATTTTGTGAAGTTTTCACTTAGTTAAATACTTGCTACCATGACTTTATACCCAGCCCACGTATATATAAGATCAGAGATTAGACTTTTTATAGTGTCTTTTTATGTTTTCCAAATTGTGTATCAGCAAAAAAATGAAGCATGTTGAATGTAAAAACTATTGAATCTCGTAATGAAACAATCAAGAAAAAAAATATAGTTTACGACTGTTGGTTGTTTCTGTATTCATCAATGGAAATTTTACTTAATTAGCATATAAGAACTAAAGACACTCATATGCATTAATATCATTTGAAATCCTCCTCTGGATCAAAGAAAGAAAATGAATTTTTATTTTCCCTGCAAGTTCACCCAAATAACTTACTTCTGGTAGTTTTTGATGAGCGTCTTCAGTTTCTTCTTGGTCTGCTTGTCTTCTATGTGCAAGCCAAACTTTCCTTTGATGTGCTTCTCGGCTGATGTCTTGCCCATCATCTCCCTTGTCCTTTTCCGGTGTGAGAGCCACTGGACTATTTTCAAAAGTCCAGCCATGGCGACGCTCGGACTAGGATGGCGCAGTTCATTCTGGTAAGCCTCCTCTGCATCACAGGAGGATGGAGAGTCCGTGTGATGGCGTTGCTTGTTCAGCCAGTATTCACGGGGACTCGCTGGCGACCGCCAATCTTCGCATTCGGCTGTAAAAAACGTAAATAAATAATAAATGCAAAATATACCACATGGTATTCGCAATGAAATCGTCTCACTCTCACATGATACGTGTCAAACGCACCAGCATCAATTTTAATTTCGGGATCCAGTGCGCATCTTGAAGCAAGAAAAAAAGGCATGACGGGAGAGTTCCTCCATGGAAGCCAGAGAGGTCTGTGTGACCACCCAGAGCCTAACCATGATTCCACCTCCTCTATAACAGTATCTTTCAACAATGTTATATTGATGGCCTCTGGTGTCTTGCTCTCTCCATGTCAGCACACGACCTGAATCACTCTCCAGAGTAAATCTGGACTCGCTTGCAAAGGATATAGAAAGCCCACTGGTATCTGGTTCAAGTAACGTGCCCAAAGTAAACGGGCACTTCTCTGTCGTCGATTAAGAGGGGCACACTCAAGTGGTCTTCGGGCATACAATCCTTGATTATGAAGACGTCTTCCCACTGCAATAGACTATATTCTCGTCTCTGATGCAGCGAAATGATCTGAAACAAACTGAGGCACAGTAGTAGTCCTCCTTGTTCGGACCGAAAGCACTACAAAGCGATCTTCTGTAGGTATTTTTAGACGTGGCCGACCTGGAACTGGTCTTCTCGAAACGGAATTTTCGGATTGAAACTGCTAGACACATTAACCCTTCTAGCAGAAACTACTTGTATGAAACTCATTTCCATTCTCTCGATCGCCTGCCATCATTACAAATCAGATAAAAGACTTCTCTGAGACAACACTAACAATATCTTCGTAGTTAAAATTGAAGACTTACAAGCATTCATAAAAATTATTCACAAATTGAGAAAATAAGATATTCAGAGTTTTCTCTGGCTTCTATAAAAAAATACCAATTTCTTGAAAAAAGTAAGTGGTAGATATACTTCTTTCATTTAATTTAGTTAATTTTACCCAACATCCTCCATATAAACCATATTTGTTACCTTTATATACATCCAATTAATGGAAAGCTTCGAATTACGGCGTTACGTTAAATCGTCGGGATTTAACATACTCCCTCTAGTGTGGCATGAAAGTTTGGAGAGTGGGATGCCGTTTCAGATATCGTTCTCATCATTTGGCCATGGTTATGAATTTCGAGGTCCGTCCCAAATAGATCTCGTGTTGCTTCATAACGGGATGTTAATTTGACTAAATTTATTTTTTGTAATTACGAGTGCATTTATGCTTATAGTTCATAAACATACAAAACATATCGATTCACCGTTAATAGTAGTTCTAGAGTCAATGTTCTTTAAAAAAACTTATTATTGAAATAATTTTAAAAAACCAAAATAAATTTAATCCTAATTTAAGCATTATAGATACCCCAGGAAAAACTCGCGAAATTTATATACTTTTTTCCTGGTTTACGCAAAATTAATACTAAAATGAAGCATGAAAAGAACCATCGTTATTTTCATTCAAAATATTAGGCGAATGTTTAAAAATAAAATATAGACAGCTAAAAATAGACATCTATTTATTTTCATCCAACTGAACTCAAAATTTATGCAGAATTTTCCCTTACAAAAGCCAGAAAAAACATGGAATTTAATACAATTAAGAATATATTGCAACATAACATAACACCACTCCATGCCCCTGCAACTATAACCATATGGTTATTTAAGCAGTGATTATATTGCAACAGGAAACAAATGTCTGTTCTCTACAGTTTGTAATAACTTAAGCGGAGAGTGAAGGTAAAACTACTTGACACAACAGTTTGACTTCATCTTTGCTGTGTAAATAAATGGCCGGCAGGTGTTTTTCCATCTCAAACACGAGCTCTTTGGCGGTAAAAAAAGAATATAACTCGGAAGTTAATTTCCAAGAAGTAAATCACTTTCGGCACGAATTTATAAAATAGCACTTCCGCACAATTTGTTCTCATAATTCTTCTTTTCGTGTAAATTTTACATTTCCACAAATTAAATCATTCATAATAATCACATAGTAAGCAGAAAAAAGATTCTTGGAAAAAGTTTGTCTTAAATATGCATGCTTCCGTTTATATTCTTTTAGGTAACTTTCGTAGTGTGAATCTTTACTGGAATGTTTTCTTACGGAATTAATATGTATGTTTTCTTTCAGAGGAAACGGCGTTGAAGCAAAGATTAGTCTGTTTATTATCATTAATGAGATTGTTTAGCATACAGAAATCGATATCTGCCCTTAATATAATTTTTATAGTTTCCAAAAGGTCTTATTTCGATTTGGATGGAAATAAATGAAAGTTTATCTATTGTTTATAACTGTCTATTGTTTATTTTCAAAAGTTTGGCAAATAGTTTGTAAAGTGAAACTTTTAAAGTTTACAAAATTAATACACAAAAATGATATTCTGTAATTTTAAATTAAATATAATTTTCATATTTATAAATAATGTATTTTGATAAAAGCTTCAAAATTGAAACTTTAATAAATTCCTTAATGAAAAGAAAAAATCTGCTTCTTTCGGGAACAGAACTTCAAATATTAACATACATTCAAAAGCATATTAACAATTGCTCTTAATTGCAATGGTTCAAGAACAAGTCAAATTATTATTAATCATTAATAAATGATTCATAAAATTGAATCAATGATAATAAATTTGAAATAATGTATTTGAGATGAATGAATTTTTGTCACTTACCTGTTTTCATATTTGGAAAACCAAGTGGTATATCTTGCACACTCGACTTACAGCTCTGGTTCGCATGATACAAACAATGTTTGTGAGTTAACTCCCTAGAAAAGAACGAAAGGATGACTTCTTAACTAATTAATGCCACAAAATTGATTTCATTCACAAAAAACAAGTCTTAGATTCGACTAAAACTATGTATTTGTGTAACCTTTTCTTATCAATATTTGTAAATAATACATATTGCAGTTGTAGGGAACTTTCACTTTTGATTGTAGAATGATAAGAATGATCGTCGAATACAGATAAGTAGAATGTACACATGAAAATAAAAATCCCAAGATTATTTTATATTATATTTTATATTGTTACAGACGAATAATGAATTACATCCTAGATGCTCATCCTATATGAAAGAGACAGGTAAAAAACTTGCATTTTTCATCTGAAGCAAATGGTTTATGTTACTTTAATAAAAAGAAAAAATTTATTTTAATGGCATCGAAAAAATATAAAAGACAGAAAAAAAACTTTTTAATTCACAGAAGATTATATTTCGCAAAAACAAGGTTGCGATATTTTTCTTCTGTCATGTACAATTCATATGTGGCTGTGTGCTTGTTTTTAAATCCAAGCAATTATACTATTGCAATCTTAAATCAAAATAAACCCAATTTTGTAATGGCTAGAAACCCACATTTATATGTCATTTCTTTTTCATCAAAAAATATATACTATAAACGCTTTCAGTAAATTAAAATTGATTTAAATAAAATAATTTTAAAAAATTCAGAATTAAATAAAATAATTTTAAAAAATTCAGAATTAAATAAAATAATTTTAAAAAATTCAGAATTAAAGTTTCAAAAATATTTGCTTAAACTAAAAAGTGCGAATTGAATATTTTTAACGGAATTGTCAATTATTTAGAGATTTCAGCTCAATTGCATTAAAAATGAACATTTTCATTATGAACATAGATTGATAGCACTATTAGATAGGAAGAATACAAATGATATCAGCAGATTAAAAAAATTTCAAGCACAAGTGATGTTTATTTTTAATATTTTGAACTTTATCTGATACATTTCCTTTTAAGTCATTTGCAGTGTTCATTCAAAAGTATTCAAAAAGAATTTTTTTAGAGAACGAACATGGATCTTGAATGTTGTGGCATATAACTATAAAAATAATCTGGCATATTATCTTGATGCTAAATTTGAATTCCTATATTTTGGAGCTATTATTCTCAATTTATCTACCTCTGATTTATCTAGTTTCCCTCTAAAAATATTTACTTATCGCAATTAAATTTTCCATTTAAAATTCCTTAAAACCATTAAAGGAAAATTTTCCAAATTTAGAAATCCTAGTAAAAACAGATGTAAAGCAACGTGATGTGAAACAAACATTTATCGTTTTAATTCATGCAATCAAAATAAGTTCGCTAAGTCGCCAAACAGGCGAAAATAATATATCATCGACAAATAATATCAAATTTTGAGATCTTAAGAAATCACAATATATCAGATAAATATTTCATTAAACTATCTCTTGTTTCCTAAAGCTAGAACAGTAATGTTCTTTTCTAAAATCGCTTACATGATGCATGAGTTTATGACGATATGAGTCTAAAGTACGTTTAAGCTTCGGAATGCTTTTATTATCTCGATACTTATTTCTTTCGAGATCTCTTCAAATCTAAAAGCCGCAGAGGTTAAAGTTCGCATGATCGAATCTTCCGAGGACAGAAAGAGACAAATAGTAACTAAAGTTGTCTGTAAAATGTTATTGCAATAAATATTTCATTTACATTTCAATAATATATGGAGCCGCCATCTTGTTTAAAAAGAGATATAGCGCCATATTCGAGCTCGCTCAAACAGTTTTGGCGCGACACCTGGACGACAAGCTTTTTCTCCCAATCGAAAAATTGTTCGATTTCCCAGTTTTGTGGTTTTTCCCCTTTCATGTACTGCACATTAGTCAGAAAAAACAATACTGTAGTTTCTTACACAAAAATATTATATTTCCCTCAGGTTTGATTTTCCAAGGACGTTATTATACGTCTAGTATCCTATATTAAACGATCCAGTAGTTTGCTTTTTGCAGTGACATAAAACATAAGTTTTAATTCCATCACTCTGAAACCTGGATAACATTTCATTCGAAAATTAAATAGTGCCATTATTTTGTGTCTGAACACAAACCAACCGATAAAGATATTTGAAATAAGCAGGGAGTTGTATTGAATTTACTGGGGCACGATTTATGATATTGAGGTACTGAGATATTATTATTTGCTTAAATGCATATTTTTACTCAGTTTTTGTTTTCCTACTTAAAATGAAACATCGGGTATAGAGTGTGGTATCTTCATTGTTGTTCTTAGCTGATAGAATTTTGTTGGTTGTTTAAATTACTCAAATAAGACGTGCCTTTAATGATTGATGATCAAAGCAAGCTGCTCAACTAAATTTAATTCACAGATTAAATTGACAACGCAGTTATTAGTTGGACACCTATTCTACGTTGTAAATATTTAAATTCTGTTGTTATATTGAATTCAGCATAGCAAATTGTTTTGGGAGTAGTTTATAAGCATTTGTAATGATAGTAAAAGAATATTCCGTTTTCAAAAAAACTAAAGTAAAATTATGGGAAAATAATAGCTTTTGCAACTTTTGCCACCAATGAACAAATTCTTTATAATTAAACCAATTTTTTTCCAAATGAGTAGAGTCAGAAAAATCCTTAAAAAATTCCTTGACCTAGTTATTAAATAAAAAGTAATCCTGGATAATCTCATCACTTATCAAAAGATAATAACAATTTGATATAATTAATAAATGGTCTTTAATTAATGTTAATAAATAAAAGACATTAGATATAAGTTTACACTTTGACTTACCCGCATAATTTACAGCGATAGATTGAGAAATAAACCATTTTTTGGCACTTAACACAGCGACGTGGACCGGAAAGAGTTCGGCTCAACCTAGAAAATAAACGCACGTCTTAATTAATTTATCATGTTTGTAGTGAAATTATAAAAAAACACCATTCACACAATTTTTTTCATTAGTATATTAATTAATTATTAGCCTTAGTGTTGTCACTTATATTAAAATGTTTTTTAATATTTGTTATTTTCACTCCACAGATTATTACTAGTGCAAAATAAAAGTAATTAAATATTAAACGATTTAACAGTAAATCACATTCTTTCATGTAAACATTATTGCATAAAACATTCTCCAGAATCGATATTTCACGCAAACGAGATAAATTACTGATTTTTACTGAAATTTACTTAGTAGTAATAACTGATATACATTGCTATTAATTCCATTATTGGATATTTATTTTACTTTAAATATAATTTCTACTAATTTTAAATCTGTCTTGAAGGGAAACCGAAGCGCTATGGTATCACATTGACCAAATGTAAATTCATTTAACTGTTCGTAATTTTATCAATATTTATTTCAAATGTATTTTAAAATATGAATTTCATATCGATTCGACAAATTATAAATAACAAGCAATCTCTTTAAAAGTGAAGAATTTGCTTATTATTTAGCACCCAAATACTTACTTCTATATTAAAATGGCTAAGTTCTCAAGAACTATTTCTGAATTTTAGCAAAAGTTCCTGTATAATTTATCTTAAAATAAGAAGAAAAGGTCATAGAAAATACTAAAAATATATCTGCAAATAATTTCAATTTATAAGAGACGCAAATCGCTCCAATGGCCTTTCAGTGCAGATTTGCAAGTTTAAACTTGAATGTATGCAATGCTTATTGCTGCAAAGGAAATAGTAAATATTTTTGAATTTCCAACAATTCTGCATTTAAATATTTTTTAAACTAATTACAAAAAAAATCTGCGAAATTAAAATGCAAGTGATTTGAAATACCTGTGATGCAAAACCAACTTTTCCATTTAAACTTACTCAAACTCTCACTATGATATTACCTTAGTTTAAATAACTTAATTCATTAAATTTTTAACACATAGCATCATAAAGAAATGTGGAGGAATCACATCCACATCTCAGCGCGCTCGCAGATGATTCGTTGCACACTCCTCAATCTATTCATCGACAGTGTCATCCCGAATGCGTCTTCTGTAAATCACTCATACGTCATAAAAGGATCCGCAATCGCCAAAACAATACCTTTTCATTTGGTAAGATCGACCACAAATAATCGTGTGAGCCCGATCGAAGATCTATTTGTGGATCCCGAGGACTATATAAAGAATCGAAGCCCCACAAAAATAGCCCCTGCAAGGGCCTCCAGCTGATAAACCTCGTTGACGTGGGGCTGCGGTCCAGCTGAGGTGCGATCGAATAGCTCCTAATGACCTTCCCGGTCAAGATCAGTCGTCCGGGCACTCCTTCTATTTCCGCGCTTTCTTTCCATAAATAGATCGAAAGTCAAAAGTTTCTCCTCTCCAGCTCTGAGGACACAGATTGCATGCCATTCTCTTCTGTGTACTGTATAAGAAAAGAAGTGCCATATGGTTCTTGGATACGATGCTTTTGTGGGAGTGAAGTTTGTCATAGTTGCCTGTCGCATAAAAGGACTTTGGTACGACATTGTTGCATTGTTTACGATATAATCGAATAGTTGGGAATCTCAGTAAAAAGAATCGCTATCGCCTTTGTCACCACGATCATCAAAAAACGTATATCAGTTGAAGAGTAAACGAAGACAATAAGACATTTATTTTAATGCTTTGAATGCCATTCGTTCTTTTTTGTTAGGTAACTATTTTTATTGAATGTTCTTAGACAAAATTCAAAAAATTGTCCAAAGCATTCTTACAGTTGAAAAAATGCCAAAAACTTATTCAGAGTCGGAAAATAAATAATGTACAGATAAAACTTAATAGCACGTAGTGAGAAAGCAATAGAGATTCTTGTAGAATGATACAGGATGCATTATTAGGGATACACTTTAATGAGTAATATTTATTTACGAAATGGCTATACATAACATTTGATTATAAAAGATTTCTAGACACTTTTTTCGTCGACCTCTTTACAAAATAAATCAAAGAAAAATTTTTGATCAAATCTTTATAAAATTTGGTTAATATTAAAAATCTTTTACTCGTGGCCCTTTCTAAAACTTAGTTAAATCAGTATTCGCTTCGAAATAAAACTATGCAGCATCTCGAATTTCTGAGCCCAACACACTGCTTAAAAAATATCACCTCTAGTGAACTAAAGGTTGGTTTATATTGGATTGGCTTTTTTAACTTTTAAATAGTTAATGAAACTCCGCATGCTTTATTTTTCCTCTCGATACGATAAAAAAATTAAATATTCAAGGTAAAGAAATATTCACTAAATAGAATATGATATTTATTTTTGTCATCTTTTCCTCACTATTTAAATCGCATGATAATTTTTTTTATTGAAATACATACTTTTCTTTTCTATATAACTCAAAAAATTACTCCCCCCCCCCGCCAATATTAGAAAATAAGGCATTCAATGTTGAGATGAGTCAATTCTAAAAGGATAGTTCTGATAAAAAAATCAAAGTAATTTTTTTCGACTGAATAATCAATTATTAACTTGGGGCATTTCATTTACGATAAACTCACTTATAAAAACGTACGCTACAATTATTCAAAAATAAATTAAATTAAAATACAAAAAGTAATAATTTCAAAAAAATCTTGTAAACGTTAAGCTCTCTGAAAATCTAACTCATTTAGAAATCGAAAATTTCCACAAACTTAGATTAGAATAAAAAAAGTTAGCAAGAATAGTAGAAACGATATTAATCATTCTTGATTTTCACATAAAAAGACCATAAGCAGGACTTTAAAAAATAATCTACAAAATCTAATATATTTATTTTTCACTCATTGTTTCATTTTCATCATGCTGCAAAAGCATTTCCCAGATTTCTTGCAATTTTTTTTTCATTGTAAGGATCATATCTTTTGAAGCCCATCGTGAAACTAGAAAAAAGTATTAAGATAAGTCGCGCCCTATTTTATACAGTTATTTAAAATTTCGAAAAGAAAATCACTCACATCGCTAAATCCATTTTGTAATAAAAAATAGCAATAGTAAATAATTTTAAATAAATGTAAATAAAATTCTAAAAAATATAGAAAAAAAACTTGCGATTTGGATACAGCGATCTGAGAGATCAGAGTTGTGGCTTTCTGGTCTCTGCAGATGAGTAATTGAAGCCGAAACTTCTTTTATCTCCATTGCACTAAGATCTTTAAAGTTAGCTAAAAGGGCGCGAAACCATTGCCAAGTGATTTTAAGAAGGAACGCAAAATATATCCAAGCGATCTGAGAAATCACCAGTGGCCAATGGAGGGTTAATAATTTTTTTGGAATCTCTTGATTAGAAAAAATCCTTTATAAAACACAGTGCTGGAATGTTTTTATATATTTCTGGAATTATTCCTGAAATCGGGTAAAAATTAAAAGTCGGAAACAGCAATTTGTCCAATGCAGAATATTATTTTTTTCAAATTTTCTGTAACACGGGAATAGTTTATTAAAAACTGTTTATTTATAATTTACATAACTGATAATTCTGATTGATTCAGATTTTTTGTGACCTAAATAATTTATCGAAACCTGCTAGTTTGTAATTGTTTCATAATTATAAACATAAAAGGCAATCATCATGTAGTAGATGAGGAATAATTTAATAATAGCATGAAAAGTTTTTCTCAACGTAAAATTTTAATTATGTGCTTGGTGGCCGATAGCATAAAAATATTAGTTAGCATAAACTATTGATGGGGGGTTACTATTATTTATTTTTATTAGGCGAAATGAGTTATCCCAAACACAAATGTGAAGCAATTGTGCATTCAAAAACTTAATACTTGGGAAAAACTGTAACGAATTCATTCATATATCAAACGATAGTTATAGGGCAAATATCATGCGTCTTTTTTTTTTGCCTGCAAGATAACTCTAAACATCAATTTGTATTGATTTCCTGATTAATAACTTTCCCACGAAAGGAACAATATCTGTCAGAATTTTCTCAATAAAAACTTTTAGGTCAGTAGTTTTATTACGAGCAAGAATCCATGTAAAAAGCAAGAAATACCACAGCTAAAATTTTATAAAACAATGTTATCAATTTAAAGTAATATTTATTTTTACTTTTTTGTCCATTTTCTAAGTATTGTAATGAAATTTCTTCTAAACAAAACAGTTTATTTATTAATTTTGTAGCAGTAACTCACACATTGTTCATAAAAATATTAAAACATCTTACAGATACTAAAAAGTAATAAAGCCTTAAATAACCTAGTATCTACAATTTTTCCAGTTCATTTATTTTTACTGCCTTCATGCATGGCCTTTTTTTCATAAATCATGTAACATACTTCAGTATTCTTTGTTTTATGGCATCAATAATTTCCTTGAGTAGTAAACTGGTATTATACTCTTCTCGTAAAGGAACATTTGAGCATTAATCGGTTTAATGATTAAGTAAAAACACATAAAATGAAATAGGAGAATACCCAGAGCATTTAACTCAACAAATATATGTTGCATCGTCTCTTTCTTCTACTCCGCCTACACAAAATAGATCGTCCTGGTGAAATTCTTCGGATTGTTTTTATTGCTTCGTTTGAAAAAGTTTGTTACGGTTCTAAAACTGGTTTCTTTTTCTTTATTCGGTAAATAGAAGGAGAAGTTATCTACTTCAAAGTCATGTCTGGTTCTTTAAATAGACCCAAAGAGCTATCTTAAGTGCATTTTCGCAGATTAGTTTGTAACTATTGTTTTGTACGTAAAATCTAATAGTTTTAAATATAATTTTACCTTTACTATACATATTATTGAAAGTGTTCAAATGCAAAATATACTTCGACTTCAATATTTTGCAGCCATTTTTGAGTAACAATTACGGACAGAAAGTGCAGACAAATTTAAAATATATTTACTTAGAATAAAAAATGATATTTTAATTTGGACTTTCAACCCAGTCTAAAGATTTTTAACGAAAACAGAAGCCTACGTGTTAGAAAAAATTAGGAGCGTTTTCCTATCAACTTTCTCATATACTTCCACATAAGAAAGGTACTTGCAACCTGTAATCAAAAATGATTGTGTCTTTGTGCTATACAATGGAAATTTTTTAAGTTGATATTAATGAAAAAACGGAACTTTTTTACATTGGCATCAATTAAAAAATTCCACGAAAACTGGTGTTGCAAAGGAAAGTTTTAAAATGTTTTCACTAGAAGTTGGCAACGCTCGTGTAAATAAATGCAATAACTCAAAATGATGTTTATAAGATAATCCTTGAATGAAAAGGGCAAGTAATTAAAGTTGTCTGTCCTAAGTAGTAAAATCAGGGAAATAATTAAAAATGTCTATAATGTTTTCCGCGCACATGAGGGACAACACATGTGTTCAAAATATTTATTATGTAATTGTTGCACATTCCTGTGAAACGTGATACTATAGTGAAGAAAACTGAGTAAGCATTTTGGAAAAGTGCCTTTCACTTTGGCGGATTCCATCCAGAATTGCACCCAGATCAACAAATTCGATATAAACACCATATATCAAATTTCATCAATCTAGCTTATCGCGTATTTGAATTATAGCGTTCATATACTTGCGGACTCGCATACAGACTTCCCGTTGACGGATTTAGTCAAAAATTCGACACCGATTTACAACTTTAACGCAGCGATTACTGTCAACTTTTATTGTTGTTACAATTTACGTTGATGTATTTTTAATTAATTGTGTTCGCATTCACACGGATAGATAGAAAGTCGACCCATAGACGTAACGGGTTCAAAACTTGACATATTTAAAACTTTGGTGTAAAGCAGCATGCAAACTTTCATTTATCTAGCTCACTGAGTTTCTGAGTTAACTCATTCACATACGAATGACAAAGAGGCATTCCAATTCAGAGATGTCTGAAACGCCAAAAATGATTCCTCCTAAATTCAGTAAAATCTCGTAGTCGAATTTTCTGCCGATTACAATACTTCTCTACACTTCGTGCACGAGAAAGTGAGAAGTTAAATGCCACAGGAAAGTATCCAAATCAGATAATTAAAACATATTTCATCTGAATTCTAAGTAAGCCTTATAAACACAAGAACTGAACTTCATGCATGCTTTGGAAATTAATAAAAATTTTCCTAAACTGTAATTCATTTTTAAACGCTTTTAATTAACTTGAAATGTTTTGTTTGTAAAAATGGAATTTCGTAATCGATTTTTCACTCACGTTCTGATCTACTAGAGTTCCGAAATTTTGTATAGCTATTTGATTCCGATCACAATACAATATTTTAATACTTTCAGAACTTTTAATTATCAATTAATATATTAATTTAACCAATTATTGATTTCATACCGTGGCGCCATCTAGTTGTAAATTTAAGAAATATTTTTTGAATTCCAAACTGTTTATTCATGAATTATGAAACATATTAAAGACACAAAATAGAAAAGATTAAAAAATAAAAAGTTTTTAAACGCGACCTTAATAGTGAAATAAAAAGTAGGAAATAATACTTTTTGTATCAATGAAACAATATTATAAAGAATTTAAGACGCAATCAATATCATAAAAAAGAAATTCCTTTGCCTTCACTAAAAGTTAAAATATATAATAAATGTAATTAAAATTCCAATTTACTTAGAATATTTCAATTAGAATCCCATGCTTTTACGGCTGTATTCCAACATCCATATTTTTTATAACAAATTAATTAATATAAAAAAATCAAGAACACTATAATATGACAAGAATTAAAATATTTATTCTTAGAATAAGAACTATTGTAAGAAAGGGTTCAGTAAAGTATCAAAGAGTTCAGTACACTTTTCACTGGTGTAAAAATCTTCTTGAAACTCATCAGTTATTCCATTGTAAAAATTAATTCATAATTATGCAGTAACATATATCCAGTACCCCATCTTCTTCGGGGTAGTGAGCACTTTTCCTCCTAAAGTATAGAAATATTAACGATTTTATTTTTTTTAATATCTGAGGTACTCTTTTCTTATGTAACCACATTTAATTTCTGGTTCAAGGTTAAAAAAATTAAAAATGTTAATGTCTTTGTTACAGTTGTGATTAAGAATGGCAGTGTCTACTTCACTGTCAGTCTACTTCAGCAGTAGACTGAGAACATCTCAGATATTAAACTGATTTGTAATCGATTGTTTAATCTTATATAATCACTTTTCACCTATTGTGAATGTCTGCATATATATACGAGATGTGGCCCAAAATGTATCGGGACTGATGCCTTACCCTCAAGGTTAATAAAACACGCAGAATGAAGACGCGTGGCAGATATTGCACTTGATCCCTGCCATTCTTAAGCCGAATGTTGCAAGATCGTAGACCCCATCACTTCCATACAGTAGGATTTGAGAAATGTATGTGCTGCTCTATCATCACATTTTTTATAGCAGAGAATTTGCATCAAATTTTGCCAAAAGTCTGGGGTACCTGTGATGAGACTAGACATGAAAAGTTGAAGAAAATTTAAGGGTAAATCGAACCACACTAGAGTTTATAAATTGTTTAAACGTTTCCAAACTGGCTATGAAAATGTCGAACTGTATGATTTCCAAAACACTAACAAGTGCCAAAACATCCAAGATGTGAGTTCAGCTGTGCCTGAAAATCGTCGAATCAACAGTTGTGAGTTATCTGAAGAGTGAATCACTAACTACGGTTCCATTCAGTCCATTCTAACTGAAAATTTGGATATGAGGCGTGTGTTTGCCAAGTTTGTGCTAAAATTGCTCTCTGCAGACCAAAAAGAAAATCGGCTTTCAGCTGAACTCAATCTCTTTGAATGTGCTGGAAGGAGGAAAAATTTTTGAAAATTATTGTAACAGAGAATTAATAGTAGGTTTATGGCTATGATTAAGTAGATCAAGAGAAATTTTCAACTCAACTTTCTCAGCCATAACAAATGCAACGACAGCACAGCACATACATTTTTCAAAGCTGTACTATCTCTAGCGAGAGCTATGACTTTTGGCGCATTTTTGCGAGAGTCCGAAGTTAATATCTGCCCAATGTCCACTTTATGTGTTTTAGCTTTGAAGGTAGGGCACCCATCCTGATACTTTTTTATTTGATTCTTTATATGAATTAGATATAGCTATTGTTAAATTATTGAATTCTAATGAAGCAAAAACATACATTATGATTTTTGAAGCAAGTTTAAAATGCTGCAACTTTTTTTACTTAATAGTTTTTATGCAAAATACTTGAAAAATTATCAGATGAGTTTGCTTTATGTTAACACATACTCAACAGCGTATAAAATATTAAAGTTAATCATCATTCACATACCCTTAAAATTTCTAGAACTAATTACTGCATAAGATAAACACACAATATGAAGAAAATATTTAGAGACACAATTTGACTCATGTCTCGTATTTTTTTTATCAAAAAGTAGCAATATTCAGTTAGCTCCAGCATCAATTTTAATTATAGTAAGGTTAAAATGAAGTAGCTTTAATATTCCAAGAAGTCTAAAAAATAAAAAATTCATAAATTATAATTGAATTTCTAAGTATAATTATAATTCTAATAGCAACTATCTCCTTGATATAACACATTGTAAAATTTCAAGAAAACATTTGGAAATTTAACTTTTTAGTTTATTTTCTCATATCTATGGGACATAAACGTATTTGTAGGTATGATTAATATTCCATTTATCTTATCTTTCATTAGATAAAATTAAAACTCGTCATCATCTCTCCTACATTTCTTGATGATGTTTAGAGATTTAGATATATACATCAAATCAATACTAATCAGCAGGTAGGATTTTTGGTTTATGCCTTACCTTAACTCGCCACAATAACGCATTTCCATTATTATACATACATTATACATACAATACCAAATTGGCGTTACAAATGATAATTCCATAGATTAAGATTTCTAAGTTATGTTTGTAGATAATAAAAACTGTATACGTAAAGAAAGATTTCAAAATTGTTTTATTTTTATCTAAATATTTTATGTTTATGTGGAGAACATCGAAGATTCCTATAGAAAAAGAAGAAGTTTTCTATTTAGTTTTTGAGTTAAATCTTTGTAGAGAACTCGGGTCTTTTATTCTCTAATGGATGCCTTCCATTAATATGAAACTAAATGTGAAACTATATTTTCTCTTATTTGAATTATATAAGTAAAAAGTACACAATTCTTAGAGATGGGTGCTTTGTTAAATATATCTTCTAGGAAATATTACATGTTTATCATCATTCCATTTGGTATGATTGAACTTCTATTTTTATCAATTAGAATACAAATTAGACTTTAATAAATATGTTAGTTTTCCAACTTTTATAGAAAGAGTATGTGAATTTTGACATTCAAAGAGCGGCTATTCTTTTAATTCTCTTAACATTAAGTAATTTATTCTTAATTCTAATAATTATTATAAAACGTACTTCTTTTTCATCTTTATAAATATATAGAATTTCTATCAGATAAAAGCTAATTTTTAATAAGTTTAACTAACGAAACAATTATGGACTTTTTTAAATATCCAGATGATTCGACTATTCTCAAATATCACTTTATATTTTGAATGAATTTCATTTATGTTATTCCTATACTGATGTAAAATGAACTCCATACATCCAGCGATATTTAAAAAAATGCTCATTGCCTAATTATTATGACACCCGGTATTTTCTTAAATCAGTATTACTTCAAAAATTGAAAATTTCTTAGATATACCACCACTTTTTAATCATTACAAAACCTTAAAATTCGGAAATGTTTTAAAAACATCATTATAATACGACATTATCAAATTGTCTGACGCATGAAAGCAACTTTTTTGCTGACTTCTAAATCTGACCGGTCAGTAATTTCTATATTAATAGTAATATTGTTGCCATTCGAAAGTTTGAAGAATAGAGTGCTGTCTCGGATAGCGTTCTCGAAATTTCACCATAATTTAGAATAACGAGATCCGCTTAAAATAGCTCATTGTTATAGCGCTGAAAAGTATAGTTTATAAATCACACCTAGATATCGGACGAATGCTTACTTTTCACTTTCCATCATATGGCATTTCCATGATTGTGAAGTATTTTACAAAAGTACCTGACATATGGTATGACTAAGATAAAATGTCAAAATGTGAAGCCGTACTTTTAAAGACATCTATAGTGTTCTTCGTTTATATTAAATTCTTTACTTCAAATCACTCAATAATATTTTTTGCAATTAATGTTAGCGTTTAAAAGAAAATCTATAAGAATGGCAAAAATATCTATTTAAAAAATTGCTAAAAGATTATGTTCTCTCAAAGTTAATTGTGTTATCTGTTATCTCAGATAAAAAAGAATTGGTTTGAATGAAGAACACTTGAGGCGTCATAGATGTTAAACAGTTCTGTTCTTCTCAAATTACCTCTACCACTCAAATTCCATTGCCATTGCCATTCAGATATTCCCATTTTTAGAAAAAATGTTATTACTTTTATAAATCTTACTTTCATGCGTTTATCTGTCACCCTTTACCATTAAAATGGATAAGATCTGTTTTTTAATGTGAGTATAAGATATTTGCTCAAACTTTCTATTTATGTTTAGCCTTCAAATTTAATGATTTAAAGCAAACTTTTAAACAATTATTTTACTGAAAAACTTTAATTTATTGTTAAGTTTGATATTTTTTATAAATGATCTTTATAAATTCTCTCTTTTAGTAAAACGGTTATTGTTGTAATAGAAAATAACCTTTTCTTATAGCTTAATGGCTATTCCTTCAGGAAAGAACAAAGACCAGTCAGTTGTTTTACGTTTACAAGAATAATAATGCATGCAGCAAAAAAAACTCATTTACATAGAAATAAAACTGCATACTTTTTCAAAAAAAAATGCTTTTTTTTTTAATTGTAAACATGCTGCTAAAATTACATTAAAAATTTCATTCAGATAAGAAGTATTGGCTGCATTTTGAAGATTTTGAGGTCTTACAAACTCCTAAAATTTGAAACAATAAGTTAGTCTGGAATATTTTTAATGAAGATTAAGTACTACTCTTTTGAAAGTTGGTCTTTGATTTGCTCTTTACGTTACAAACTGTTTTAAACTTGCCTGAGAAAAATAAGAAACCTCATTTGAAATTTATAAAAAGAATATTATGGGTTAATTCATCCTACACTGAGCAATTATTCATCACTTTCAGTATTTATGTGTCAATTCATCACTTATAGTATTCGTTAAAAAGTAAGTATTGGCATTCATTAAAATCTTACATTTTTAAAAAATTAATTTTGGTTAATTCAATAACTAATTAATAAAATGATTTGCTTGCAACAGCTCTGACATGAAGTCACAATTATTTTAATAAAAAATTATTAAATAATAATTTTAATTAAAAGTTTAAGTTCAAAATTAATATAAAAAATTATCTTTGCTGTGTTCGCTAAATTCGTTTGCATCTGTTTACACAACTGCGGATGACAACTAAAAATTGTGAAATGTAAAGATTAAGGTAATTACAATTTTAAAAAATTGAAGTTGAAAAAATGCAACATATTTCAAACAAATCATTAAACATAAATCTAAATTCTTTTCTACTTGCCTAACAATATCATTTTCATTTTTAAATTTGAGAAAAGAAAGGAAAATATTGGCTGCCTCAAAAAAGCTCAAAAGATTTATTCTTTATTCATCTGCTTTTACATCAATTTCTTTTCTCTCCTTTGAACAACAAACGTATTCAGTAAATAAACTTTCAAAAGAGTCGTTTCACGGATCAGATGTTAAATACAAAACAAATAATAATCCTAAATTTCTAAGTACTGTAATCTATATTAACATTATTGTTTTTAAAAAACAAAATAAATGTTTGTATGAAATACAGAAAACGATGTATAATAATTTTAACAAGATTAAAAGATATACATTTATTGTTTCTGAAAACTCTTTATAACCATATAATGCAGAAATCCCAACACGTCGTTCACATTTAATTTCATTTAATTCCTGTGATTCAGTTGCGCTATAGAGATAAACACAATAACGGCGTAACCTAATTTTCTGCTTTCCGGTAGAACGATTTAAGCAACAGTAAAACTTGTTTTACAGAAAGATTTACTCAATAATTGTTACTTCAACCTGTTACTGAGCAAGACGTTTTTAACACGATACAACAAACTAGGGTCAAAACAATTTAATTCAATATGGTATTTATTGCAAGTTCACAGACATTTGTATATTCAAATTAAATAAAAAATTTCAACAAGCATAACGAAATTCTGAATAATTTATTTGTCAGTGAGCGAATCAAAAATATATTAATTATTCTATGACTGCAAAAATGCGTGACACACAGTTTTCATTAATTTGAGCATCTAATTATGTTAACAATTTCTACTAATTTTTGACTTTTTATAATTATTATCAATGTACACAAACATAGTTATACAATTTTAATGGTTGCTTTATAACCTGAAAACTAAATTTATTATTTATGCATTAGTTATATTTTATGGAAAATATTTAATTCTGAGTCATTCATAATAATTGTTTCATATAAATTCCGATTTATTTGGAAGATCCATATATAAAAGAAGCAAGAGACGGTGATAATATATCAGAAGTAGAACATATATTTCTTATTCTTCAGAATTCTTAATAAAATTCAAGTAATGAATGCATGCATTAATCCCCTATCTTTCCAATAGCGCATACTGTTTTTCTTTGAGATCAAAATTCTCTTACAGTAAACATCCCGCTATCTATTTGAATGCATGCTTTATATTTATTGAAGTTTTGAACATACCAATTTATTTATTTCGTAAACACGGTTATTGTTAATGCAACAGCTGTTTCAATAAAGAACTGGTGAATGAAATGCATTTAGTCCTTACCGCTTTTTGATGTCGTTCATACTGCGGCGTGGACAGCTTCGAGCCTTGTTCTGACACATGGACTACAAAATTGATGAAATTTGCAGGCAATTCTGTCAACTTCATACGCATACTGATGAAGCACCTGCTACTCCCCCACCTTCCGAAAGGATTCCAACATTGGCATTGTTTAACCTCTTTTTTGTTCACGCTCTCCTTCCCAAAACATTCATCATACCATCGCCTCCAATCCCAAACACATACGGGTCGAAGGCATCTGCAATTCAGACACACATAAACAGCTCGCACAGAAACAGTCACTTCCAAAATGCGTCGCAAAAATCAATGTTTGGGATGCAAATTTCACCTGGGAATGTTCAGAAACTCATGTGGTGAAATGTCTTGTAGCTCTGCTCAGTGTGACGGGCGACTCACGAATGTACTAAGCAGCAAACAGTCTCATAAAACCTTGTTTCCCTGAAAAAAGTTGCAATTCGCTGGGAAAGTAGGGTTATATTCATTGGCGATGGTTTGGGGATTTGTTGCATCTGGGAGAGTCGCCAAGCGAGTTTCCCTCCAGAGTTTGTAGAAAAGTGGAGAGAGAGATGCTTTCGCCTCTCCCGCCTCCTCTGAAGATTCGAGGAGAGCTGAATTATTCAGAAAAAAAGGAATTCGGGTTTTAAAATTTTAGAAGAAAATTGTTACGAAAGAATAAATCATTGCGAAGGCGTTGTAAAAAATGGTTGACTTTTATCTAAGAAATATGTATAAAGTCACCGGCATTTGTTCTCATGTTCTTTTTGTACTGTCTTCCCATTATTATTTCATAATGAATTTCGATGATTCTCATAGCGATGAAGTTTCAATATTCTTTTAAATGATGCCTTTGGTGGAAGTGTAATTTATTCCGCATATTTTAATTATTTAGGAACTGAAATTCAATGCAAATTTTTAAATTGGTAAAGTAAGAAATATTTCATTTGATTTCAATGTAAAAAGCTAGTTTTTAGAGACAATAATTTATTTTTAAATAAGTTTAAATATAAAAAACAGCTGTAGCCAATAATTTAATTTTTAAATTGTTTGAATTTGAAAAATAAAAATATTACATATCTATGGAACATTTTATACAGAGATTGATTTTCTTTTCAAATGAAAACAAATTATATTAAAATATTTACATCTTATAAAAAAACTTAATATGTCAATTTGGAATTTAAGCAATCATTTATCATTTCGGAAAAAAAGCAATAAGGTGATGAAAATTACATAACTTCTATTTGAATTACTTTTTTTAAATGAACTATCTATGAATATATAAAATATTGTTTTAAAATTCCACCAACTGATAGCTAATCAAATAGAAAACAAAAAGAAATGTTGAATATTTTCTTTAGTATAAACGCAAGTTATATGTTTGCCAACTTTTTTATTATTATAAATTATTTCATTTTTTAATCAAAAGCACAAATTAACAGATCGCATTTCGAAATCGTAGAGATAAACATTTTACAAAAGAATTGAACCAATCGCGTTTTCCTGGGGTAATAAATCATCACAATCAAATTCAAAGTTGAAATTTTACTTCAATCGTTCTATTTCTAACTTCTGATCTTACAAATGTATTAAATAAGTATAAAATTAGAAAGAAAATAATAGATTACATAAAATTATATCTTATTCTTATGGATGAGTTTCCTGTTTTGTACATTTTGAGTACACAGAACTTCCGTGCTGAGGATCCAGTTCCGGTATACTTTTGACGAAGCATTACACAGAAAATCTGTCCTATGCATGGAAGTTCTTCATTGCGCGAAATAAACAAAACTGAAAACTCGTCTACATATAAAGCTAGTTTTTTTTTTTAAATTCTCAAAATAATAAAAATCAAATCCTGTTTTGGTGCCATCCTACAGTAATCCATATTCAAATATTTCCAATAAATTCATGGACATATTGCCCACTCACAACTCCTACATGAAGGACATCCTCTTATGAAGGGCTACTTCAGACAATGAACCAACGCATATTGTCATAGTTGTGAAGGAAATTAATGGATTCTTTATTTTCAATCAATGTTTTACTAGCCACCTACGGCAACCAGCTTGTTCTTCGAGAATATAATTTCAATTGAATCTCTTATGAATAATTTGATCTTCATGATTCCCTTAACAAAATCATTTTAAATTGTGAACCCATGCTCTTTCAGAGGCCTTGCACCTGTTTTGTTCATTGTCTACATGAGTGATCCTAATGGAGTCAAGTAGCTGTCCATGTCATGTAAAATCTAATTGCACTTCACTTTATTATTCCTCATGCAAAATATGCATTTGATTTCAATATAATGGCTTGGCACAATTTACGTCCAGCAGCATGTTAACTGTATTAAAACATACAGATCAAAAGAATTGAAGCATTGTTCAGCGTAGGGATATATTTCCTAATATACTAATTATCTTAAAGGACTTTGTTTACAAATTTCAGAGTAAAATTGATGAAATAAAAAAGAAAGTCAATTTCTTAGCTTTCAATACTGGAAGAGAAACACGCTATTAAATATCTGTTTAAACAATGAAAACGGTTTGAACTTCATTGTAACAATGAAAAGTATTGTAAATTATGCTAAAAAAATATTTTTAAAATTTATCAAAATTAGAGAAAGCATTGTACAGCAATTTAATTAATATCACTGGAAAGGTATTTTTTTGCACTTTGAGATAGTACAAAAATAATTTTTGAGTTGTAACATTTTTTGAAGTTATTATGGAAAAACGCCAAATTTCACTTAATTAAAATATCACAAAAAGTGCTCCTAAGTGCACATCACGGCCCTCCAAAGTATGTTTGTACCAAATTTCTTAGCTTTAGGTCCAACAGTCTGTCCTGTAGAGCACCAACACACAGATACACAGACACGCATTCTCCTTTATTATTAGTAGAGATAGATGGGTAGTCATTAAAACTTCAAGCAAACCACGTTTTGAGGATTTCTTCATTTTAGCCATGATTTCCAGTATAACGGTATCATGTTCTTGACAGAATACAGTTAGGTGAATTCAAATTCTTCTTAAATATTTTAACTAATCAATCAGTACAATTGATATTTATGTTTAAAAGATTATTATATTTAATTGTTATGTTTTCAAACTGAATCAATTAGAAACCAGCGGGAGTGGTCTCCCCTAAACTTTCTCGTCTACTTTCTAAGTGGAGATTCGTCAAAATCTCGAGTTCGAATTTTTTTGACTATTACAATACTTTCTCTTTGTATACTTCGTATACGAGAAAGTAAAACAGAAAAACAAACAAACCTGAAATCAAATATCTGTTGCCACGTTTCAAAAAAATATTACTTTGAAGCAGGCGCGATAAAATAGGCAACGCAATGAATACTAAAGCGAAAATTCTGCTTTGGAATTGAATTCCCAAGAAAACAATTTATACTACCACAACCGTAACAATTGCAAAAAAGCGTGAATAAAAGATTTGCTGAAATAATGAGATCGGTTTGATTTACAACAATAAACAAATTGTTAACATTGATGCTTGAAAACATTATTTATTGTTGTAAACAAAATTTACAACAATAACAGATTGCTACCAATACGCATGCGCATGAGAATCGGATTAAAAGAAATTGAATATGCAATTTGAACGCCTCTTTTTGACGGATTTGGTCCAAACTTTTATACGGACCTACATTCATAACGATAAAACTGTGTACCAAGTTTTATCCATTTAGCTATTCAAGTTTTTGAGCTATAGCGTTCACATGACCGCGGACATACAAATAGACAGACTTCCCGTGGACGGATTTTGTCCAAAATTTGATAGAAACCTACAAATTATGTTCAAAGACCACATACCACATTTCATCCCCGTAGCTCTAATAGTTTTCGAGTTATCGTGTTCACACACAGACACACACACAGACAGACAGACATACAGACATAATTCCAAAATTGTGTTTTCGGACTCAGGGAGGTCTAAAACGTGGAGATCCGTCAAAATCTCGAGTTCGAATTTTTTGACGATTACAATACTTTCTCTTTGTATACTTCGTATACGAGAAAGTAAAAAGAATGGTGAGAGCAGATCTCCAAAAAATATGATAACAATAAGCCTTTAATTTATAATTATATTGAAATTATAGAAGACGTGTTTTTTCCTTACGGTTAACATATTTCGCCGTAATTTGTTTTTGAAGAAGATCTATAAAAGCGAGGCGAAGTTTGATTTTCGAATTCATCTCGAAAATTTCTTTTATAACTGTTGTTATTCCCAATGGCTAACAGTTCCGATAGAACGAATGTTTTGATAAAAATAGTTGTGCAATGAGTTCCTGAATTAATTTTGCTAGGATTATAGAACTTGCAGAATACTCTGAATATTGATTTCGCTGACTTTGCTGTGAGGAAAACATGGAATGATTTCTCATTGTGACTCATGTCATTGTCTAAATTAATTATAATCTATATAGAGCAGGCGTGTTCATGCAAATAACTTTAAAACAGTGGTTTTCAACCTTAGAGGAACGTGCATATAGTAAAGAAAAGAATAAAAATGTTTCAATTTATGCTCCCATGATGAAACGTAAAATGACCTTCACCACTTCAGATTCTGAATCTACTGCGCATCGAACTATAGTTACTCCTTATGGTCAAAACAATTCTTTTACAGATAGAAAAAATTGTTTAATTTTTACTTCATATTTTTGGGTTATGTAATTGTATATGAACTACATTAGAACTTAAATTATTTATTTCTTCCGTCTTTTTTATTATTTTTCAACTGTTTATTATTTATTTAATGACGTTTTCTCTTTACATTGGAGTCATTATTGATCTTTGAAGACTAAGAGACTAAGAGATCAATAAGAGACTAAGTCTAATAAAAATTATTTTAATATTTTGTAGAATTCATAATATATTTTGATAATTTTACTCAAATTATTTCTTACGAGTTATTTAATAAATATGTATACCAGTGGGTGGATTAGAGGCTCAAAAGGACACAGTATAGAGTTTGGTCTAGGCTTAAAAAATTTCTTCACGAATTTTTCACAATCCATGCTTTTAATAACTCATTATTGTTAAGCAGAAACCTGATAAGCATTGTCGTATACGAAAATTGTCTGTTTCTTTAGCATTAAACAACAACTATGTTCCTCTGAAGTCAAAGACTGCATCAGCATTAAAGGATACAGAAGCGTGTTTAAATGCCATGCGCAGTTACATTCATCCTGCGACTGTGAAATCACATGAGTTGATCCCATAATATAAAATTAAATATTGAAATCAAATATGAAACTACATATTGTGTTAATACAAAATTAAAATATCACGCTTAAAAATAGATTAATGCAAGGCAGTAATTTACAGGTATTGTGATGTGAATTATTTAATTTTCCAAATTTCACTCGAAGAGGGTGCAAGATTAAACTGATATGAATATTTGGGTTTCAAACACTAAAAAGTTGAGAACAGTGGATTGATTTCCTGCTTGCATAGAATTCAAGCACTTCTCAAAATGCCAGGATCAAATTATTTCAGTCCCACTTCGTAAACATGAAATTACGCACTTGCCTTAAAGCTTTTACGTTGCTTCAAAGTGAAACATCCGTTTTTCACAGCAATATCAAAATTAGAATTTTAGATTCTTTGGATTTTTCAGATATTTCAATATCACCAAATGTGGCTCTACAAAAATGAAAACTCTGTAAAAGATTTAAATGGAATAAAACTCAAATTTGTTCTTTTCCACTTATGAATTGCATTCTCATTATCAGTTCATAATCAAAAGTCTGAATATAATAAATGAATGCTTGATCAACTTATTATTGAACAAAATTGTTTTTGCATTTAGAGAATTGATGAAATGGAATACTTAAAAAGTAAACTGATCTGACAGTTTTAAATAAAAGCTACTGATGCGTGCTTCAAAACTTTCACAAAAATATGATATTGAGAAAGTATGCTAGAAAGGTTGGAGAAAAGAAATTTCAAAACTGCTCATTTTAATATCGGTCAAAGATACAGCGAATTGGAGTGTAAAATGCCACATTATTTACCAGAAATGTTATTAAACGTGAAGAGGGAAAAGCATATGGATTATTTTCAGTCCGACTGTTCTTTTAAATTTTCATATAGTTCAAAAATTCACTTATTTTTCAGAGTCCCAAAGTTTTCATTAATTTGATACTATATTTTGCTTAATTTAAATTGTAGTGTAATCTAAAAGCAAGTAATAGCATCCTAAAATGTTATCTGAATCAAAGTCTTTCTATGGAATCCTTTCACTTGACGTCGAGTCACATAACAAAAGTAATTGCTCGTGTCATCTAACATTACACTGTGCTGTGACGTCATATCTTCTTCCCTTCTGACAATCTATATAATTAAAACCAAAACATAAAATCTTTTACACAATAGAAATTCAGACTGCTGAATAGATTTTCTTCTTATCTTTCCACTGCGCATGAGCAGTTCCATCTCGTTTAAGCAATTTGTACACTATAGAAATTCAAACTACTGAATAGGTTTTTCTTTGAATTTTGCTCTAAAATACTGTGAAGTGCGTGCGTGCGTGCGTGTGTGAGTGCGAGTGCGTGTGTGCGTGTGCGTGTTTTATCTTATGCTTTGCAATAAAGTTTCATTCATACCCATCCAACCGACAGGGAGCCGCCTAGGCTCCGAGTTCGAGAGTATGCTGTGGTGTTATGTGTGTGTGTGTGCTATTTTAATTTTAAATGCAATAGATTTTTAATATTAGCTCTTAGGGAGTGTGTACAGTTAGAGTTTTGCAATATTTAATTAATCTGCTTTCATAATCCTTTAATTATTCTATTTAGTGTGATTCCAGATTAAATTCTTAAAAAATGTTTTCGATTTTGTGTTTGTGTTTAATTGTTTATTGTAGATTTAATATTTCTGCTACCAATTAATTACAGCCTACCGCTGACTTGTCCCAACTGCCGCAGTTGATAAAGCAGGCAGCACAAAGTCTATGTACCCCACATTTGACTCTCCAATTTGGTGTTTTTCTTTTTCAGGAAACTGAAAACTTAGAGTTCTGTATAGGTGATGCGTTTAAGTCCAAACTACTCAACAGATGTTTTCTAAATTTTTAACACTAACACTATGAAACATAAGGAATGTTTTAGTGAAAGTTTTCTGACAATTAATTTAAAATTTTATTTTTTACAACCTGATATGCCCAGCGTTGCTCAGGATGAAATTATTAATTGAAATTACTAATGAAAAATTAACTATTTAATTAATTGTCCCAAAACTTTTATTAAAGCCTTTCTTGTACTTCAGAATTTGCGAGCGAAAGTTGAAGCACTCATAGCCAATATTAACTACTTATGGAGAAAATTAGCTTTCGGCGGTTTTTAAACGCTTTTACTAAGTTCGAAATGTTCCATGTTTGTATGTATGTAAGGTTGGAATTTTATGATCGATTTTTCACTCACTTCTTAATGCACTAGATTTCTGAAATTTTCTATATTTATTGGGTCTTGATGACAATGCAATATTTTAATAAGTTTAGATCTCACAATTATCAATTTTTTAAAAAAAATTCTCAAAATTACGTTCGCACTCGGTAGGTTTCAGTGGCGTCATCTATACTATTTATGAGAACTAAAATACTTTACACAGTAATTTAAATGTTTCAAACAAAATAAGTATATCCTGTTATAGATCTTTTTAAAGAAATTATTACTGGAATTATTTGAAGAAAAATGGATTCAAGTTCGAAATATTTTTTGTAAGGTCAGAATTTTGTGGTCGATTTTTCACTCGCTTCTTAATGCACTAGAGTTCTGAAATTTTGTATTTTCATTGGTTCTTGATGACAATGCAATATTTCAGTAATTTTGGAGCTCTTTTCAATAAAATAATTATTGGAATTAGTTCATGAAAAATTTATTCTAAAATCACAAAATATTTATAATACTGAATTATGACATAAATTAAAGACTAAAAACTAGAAAATAATAAATATAGAAAAAACTTTTTAAAAAACGCTTTTACTGATATTAAAAAAGAAAAAATATATATATATTTTTCTCAAAAAATCTGAGGTCAAAACAAAAATCGTAAAAGCGCGAGGCGTTGAAAACAATAGGAGAAAGATATAAAACCAGCACCTCACGCTTTTACGATTTTTGTTTTAACCTCCAGAATTTTTAGAAAAAATTATTTTCTTTTTTAATGCATTAGTAAAAGCGGTTTTTAAGGGTTTTTTTATATTTATTATTAAAAAATCATTTGGTTCCGTTGATATCTTTATTTTAGTTTGTAAACGTTTTCAGACGATAAAAGTATTTGTATATTATAATATTTCATATGAAAATATTTCTTACAATAAAAATATTTGACGTTGAAGAAATTTTATCCCGAGCAACGCCAGGTATATCAGGTAATGTGCAATGAATTCCAAAATAATATTTGTGTTGAGCATTTGACATACGTCACAGAAATATGTATTGACTTCGTCATATGAAAATTAAATTAAATTATAGAGATCGAAAACGATGCTGTGTTAGAAACAAACAATAATACTGACAAAGAAAACAAAACTTGCGTCAAAAAGTGTACAGAACAAACGTAAGTGCGTTGTTTGGTTTGAAACTGGATCCGAACATCAATGTAAAAGAATTTTTTTAAAAAGAAAAGTGCAAACGTATTTTTCTTTCTTTCTGGATTTTTGGATTGTTTTGATAAATCAAAAATTTATTTGTTCTATTAAGTTCGAAACCTCTTTTGGATAATCACTTGGTTCAGAATTTGGAGTAACAACTGCTGATAATTTTGTTTATTGTTCTCTTATGTCATACCTCGTTACGTCCTCAGAGACAATTTTAAAACATTTCTTCGTATTTTTCTTTTTTAAAAGATGCATTCGGAACTTTTCTGGGAGAATTTAAAACATTTAGTTTCCCTCTAATTGTTTATACATTCTCATTATATATTTACTAATGACATGTAAGTAAAAAAATTCTTTTTCGTTCTTTAAAAAATTTATCTCTGTGAAAAGTATATTATTATTCCTTGAAGTAATCCGTAAATGAAAAATACTGTTCTGTGAATATTACTGTTCCACGTAGCAAAGCTAATGAAATTTTCGTAAATCCTAACAAAGTTATTATACGTTTTGCTTTTGTCAAAATCAGCTTTCTATTCTTACTAACAATGCTATACAAAACATGATGGAAAAAAATACCCATTATAAATGTTGCTTGAGCAATTTTCTAAATATTTCTATAGTGTTTTCCACATTGTTTCTCAAAAATCTCCTTTTCGAACACGTAATTCATCAGATTTCAGTTGAATTTCCATAGAACAGTTTCTAATTTTCTTAGAAAATAATACACAACATATAAAATAGACTTGTTATGGACGACGTTTTTCTGCTGTTTGCTTACATTAAAACCTTGACTTTATCTGGCTTGTATGTTGGGCTTCCGTTTTGAAGATTCCATTGACTTAGGTAATTACGTAGAAAGCATTAAATGTAAACAAACAAAAGCAGAAAACTAGATCCATATGTCGTAAGCAGAAAGAATATGGAGGCCTTTCTAGGTGAGTGCCATTTTTTCTCTTGACCGAATCAGATCGGCAATAATTTAGCCCATCTTTGATGGCAATTCTTTCTTTTTGATTACGGATTGAAAAGAACTTTGGAATGAATAGGGGAAGTAGCCTTTGTAGCTGAAAATCCCCAAAACCCTTTTCAGATCAAATCAAAGTTGAAGCAGTTTTTTTAAAGAATACTCCTAAGTAACCCAAGTTTTAACTTGCTATATATATATTAAAGAAAATAAGCACGTAATATTTAAAATTATATAAAATACTACAATTTTAAATACTTAATCGTTAAGAACTTGACATAAAAATGGCTATTTGATTGTATCTTTAAGTATGGATGCATAAAAATAAGAGTGTCACTCATTTTTAACATTCTTCATTTTAGTCAGAATCATCAATGCATTTTACAGCAGAATCGTTAATAAATTTAATAAATTTTCAATCAAGTTATCTGCACAGTAAGTAATCAATGCAACTAAACAATTTACTATTAAAAAATACTTTTATACATTTTGCTCAAGTTTTGTAATAGCATCAATAGTTGTAATTGTTTTATTAGTTAAAATTTCTCATATCCTCTGCAATAAAAAAAATATGAAAATAAAAAAAACTTTTCTAGTAGCCTCTATGCATAAAGTGTGCTATTTTTAATTTAATCTAAAAAATTGACTGTTTACTTTATTTTTCAAAATGAAGAGAATTCTGTTGAAAATTTTTGCCAGCGTTTCATGTTTAAACAACAGAAATATAAAATCAGCAAACTATTTTGAAGAATTTTATATACACATTAACATATCCTATGCAAATAAAAAAAATAGATACTCGTATAGAATATGGACGAGTTTCCTCTTTAGTTTTGTTTAAATTTAAATGTTTATAACGTAATCCGGGATAATGGTAAGTCAATGGAATGTTCAAGGCGGAAGTTCAACATACAAGCAGATCAGTCAGGTTTAATGTAAAAAACGAACTAGAAAACCGTCCATAAGCATAACGCAAAACTAATGAGCGATTTTCATAAACGAGAACCGAAACAAAACTCGATATGAGTCATAGCATCTTTTTTGTTGCTGTTTCTGCATCTGAAGCAGCTGATCTTAGTTTTCCTGTGGTTTTTTTTAGGCAAGATAAAATAGTTTAGATAACTTTCAATTCAAATATTTCTAAATGTTGTTCCTTTTTTGAGGTAACAGAAATTTACTTTACAATTAAACATTGGATGAGCAAAAGAAAGAAAATAATGTAATAATTTTGAACCATCGCTATTTTAGAATGTGAACAAAACATAATAATGAAATTAATTAATCAAGAAATAATTAAAATGAGAAATTGGACAAAGATATGCAAGTGAATCACTACTATTTAATGTAGTTCGGTTCAGTTTTATAAATTCTGACCTTCATTTATTCTGGACAAATTAGAAACTTTATCTGTTGCTGGCTACTTATTACAGAACAACTAAATGCTGAAGGATCAGCACTAGATATTTTTTTTTTGCGAAAAAATACAACTAAAAGTGCATATTCGCTTGGTTCTAATTGCCTGAGTGCTTCTAGGCTATTCACTAGCTTTTGCAGGCAATTGAAGAATTATATTAATGTTTTTTTTTTGGAAATGGAGAAAACACTTATTTCTTTGGAACTCAGGAGGAGAGGAGGAAAGTTTCGATATAAAAATTATTTGGATATATGATATTTCAAAAGAATAATTCTTTTTTGAAAACTTTAGAAGGACATTTTTTAACAAGATTCAAAAAATCAAATGACCTCTGAATCTTTAAGTAGCTCATTCTTAAACTGGATAATAGATTATATGATTTTGGAGATTAAATTTTTCAATCGGAATTGAAAATATTAAAAAAAATTGCATTATCATTAAGAGGTTGTAAGTCAGGTTTATACTTTAAAAGTATTAAGTGTGTTTAGTTCTAAAATTCTATTACAATTAAAACTACTTTAAAAATTAGAGAGATGTAAAAGTCTAACAATATATATTATGTACTGAACATTAATAACTGAAAATATTTATGAGATTTGACATCAAATAGAACTTTAAAGTAATAACTATTGAACATATTACCATTTTTAGATTGAATACACAAGATTTAACTAAAAGTTTCTACTAAATTGTTTGAACTGAAGGGTTAATTGAATTCTAATTCAAGTTACTCAATTCACATTATAAGA
The DNA here is from genome assembly GCA_013235015.1 of Araneus ventricosus. Lineage (NCBI taxonomy): Eukaryota > Metazoa > Arthropoda > Arachnida > Araneae > Araneidae > Araneus > Araneus ventricosus. The sequence goes on along the minus strand of BGPR01005220.1, from coordinate 38,187 downwards.
CTGACGTTGTAGCTTGATTTTTCATGAATCAATTTAAATATTTTTTTCTATTCCACATTACTTGAATCGTTGATTGCAGAAACCAAATGAGTCATTTTTTTTTCAAAATTACGTTAATGTTGTTTTTACATTCTGAAGGAGTATTTACAAAATGAGTGTGAAGTCAATGAAAATAAATGTCAATTAATAATAATAATAACAAGTCAAATGAGTCAAATAAAATGGCCTTATAGATATATAAAATCTACCAAGTAAAAATAATTTTTTAATCATTGTTTTAAAAAATTAATCGGTTTTTTTTAAAGCTCCCAGCATTTTGACATTATTGACCGAGAGTTGTTTCTGCAATCAACGATTCATTTATTTTAAGAGTAAAAAAAAATTGTGAATTCAGATTATCATTTCCACTAATAATTCCATCATTCATCCTAATGATGCTTAAATATAATTTAATAATTTAAGCATCATTAATATTTGAGTGAAGAATATGTTTCGCTTTATAATTGGTAACTTACGAAACTTGATTGTTTTCTCCCGTAGAAACTTACTGAAATATTTTTTTCAGGAATTCTATACGATTACTTGATATGATAACTAGATAGTGGAACTAGAGAGTTAATAAGTTTGGATGTTACTTTTTTCTATCTTCAAATTATAAGGAAAAAAATTCACTTTCATTATCAGTAGAGCCTCTTTAATTTGCTCTGAGCCGAATGCTCGAAAGTTCGTTACATCAAGATTCTCTCAATGATATTCATGTAAAGAAATTCACTTTAATTTTCAAGCGATATTAAGAATGGAACATAAATAGATCAACTTATAGAAAAAACCAGGAAATCAGTTAGAAAACAGATTAATTAATTTAATCATAACATTTCAAATACTTCACTTTAAATGCAGAGGTGATGGGTGTATGGCACTTCGGGATTGAAGAACACCAACTTTCAACTTTTTCTCAGTGCGCAAATTTAATTATTAATTTATTTAATTTTGCACGGAATATTTAAATATATCATCAACACTTTAATGAATTTCTTTTCTTACGCTTTCAATGTAAAGCAACAGATAAAAGTCGTTTTTGAAACATTCTGTGGTAAAGTAAAAACTCAAGTTGTAGTGTTAACTTTACTGTTTTTTGCATGCGAAGTATGCAAATAGAAAGCATTGTAATCGTCAAATAATCGATGTCGTGATTTTGATGAATCTTCACGTCTTTGGCCTTCCTGAATCCTAAAGCACCAGTTTTGGAATTTTGCCTTTCTATCTCTCGGTGAACACGATAACTCAAAAACGGAACGAGTTAGAAATTTGTCATTTAGTCCTGACACAAAAATTGTAGATTTCTGCCTAATCTTGGAAGAAATCCGTCAACGGGAAGTCCGTCTGTCTATCCATTTCGTCCCATTTCCATCCAATTGGTACAGTAACTGTAATGGTTGCAGGAACAGGGGCATGGGGCTGCGTTCTGTCAATCCATTCCGATCATTGGGGACATCATAAATTCGACGAGTAAGATATATGAAATTTTACATATGGTTTTATCACCCAAACTGTAGGTGCATGTCAAATTTGGTCCAAATACGACAAAGGGTTGATTTTCTGTCTTTTTGAGTGTGAACACTATAACTCAAAAGTGGAATAAGTTAGAGTAAAGAATTTCCGTATGTTGTCTTTACTCCACAATTGCAAAAGGGAAGAGGTATTGTTCCAAAATGCATACTCGATTCTTTTCACTATACGACGAAACCAAGCCCAAAGCGCCCCACGCTGTGGAAGTCAGTATACGAGAAAGTCGAAGAGAAAAAACTCCCGTTGATTATTCTCAGATCCGTTCTCCTCATATTTTGATGCTCAGTAAATATGCGCAGCGCCTTTTAGCAACGTACTTTTGCTGAACTACGACACTGTACATAAAGCAGTTCTTTCTCCATGAGTTTCGTTGCTGTTGTGGTTATTTGTATTCCATTTTTGGACATAAAACTTTTCATGACCCTCCCCCGCCCAAAAAATGAAGCATTACGTAATGATAAAAAAATTGATTAAAAAATAAAAGCTTATTTTATTTAAATTTTCATTAGTTTTTTTTAATCCATATGATTTTTTTCAACGATTTTTGCTTGCAAAATCTGATAGAAGGCGCTGTGAAAGTTTTTCTGACTCCAGAGTCATTCAGTACGACTCTATTTGGAACAATGTCTAAGAAATCGCACTTAGTAATCGTGGCTAAGGAAATTCTGATTATAAAATACGGACTGATTAATGGAGCACAATTTCTTAAAGAACATTAAGAACTATATTTTAATTCTTATTAACATCGCAGTGCACCTATAAATAGATAAAGATAGTAAGTTTATGGCCTTGTTCATCTTACTAATTTCTGTAATTGAATTAGAGCCTGAACTCTGTTTTTCAACATTAAAAGAAATCAAATGTTTCCTCAGACGTATTATAAATCCAAATAGGTGTATCTACATCTAATGATTCCAACGGGTAAAACATTTTTCAACAATCAAGTGAATATCAAGTGATAATTGTGAACATCAACACAAGAAGGAAAGATTTTTTAAGAGATTTTTAATAATACCAATAAATAACATTCAATTACGCTTATTTTCATTTCAGTTATACCATAAAATTTTCTAATAAATAAATACGAAAAAAATTTCGCATATGCATTCATTTTAACCCTAATACAGCCCGATCTTATTATTGCTCAGACACAGTTGTGTAAATATTTCCAAATGATGGTAAATATATATATATAGGAAAAAAATTTAAAAAATTCATTTGAAATTAAATTTTTTGATTAAAATTAATTCATTTAAAAACTTACCTTCTTCAAGTCAAAAATGTAATAAGTAAATTATTGTGTTGGTTAAGTATTTTTAAATATTCCAGATTAATGAAAAGGGACAAAAATATAAATACTGCAAATATTTATCAATTCAAAGTGTAAGATTAAAAATTAGACACTCACGCGTGCAAGCCAGTAATGTTTCTATGTTATTTTTTTCTGATAAGGAACATAGAAACGCTGTAAAATATTCGCAAGGCGAAACAAAATTACAGAGCAAAACACGTATTAAGAATATGATTTTTGCTTTTTACCATATTTTATCAAAAAACAAAACTCACAAGATTTCATCACAAGATTTTATTACAAGCGTAAAAATGTACAGTAAGTTCTGTCAAAGCCTGTAAATACGTTTATTTTATTCTAGAATTCATTACAGCGAGGATGAGTCTGTAAAAGTTTACTATTAAAATTTCTTACCATCGTTCACTTTTCAAAAGAAATATTATAAGTTAATCAAAGTTTGCTTGGGTATCAGACTATTTCCAATCTCATGCTCTACATTTAAAGTACTTTTGAGGGTAAAGTGCGAGTTGTGTGCTCACTGTGCATACCACACCTAGTTTGACACGGAAATCTAGAAACAGAAGCTAAAAGTAGGTATCGATTTTTTAAAACTAATAAACCTCACACGTAATGGGGAATGTATAAATAGAAAAAAGGTTTATTTTCTACACTTGAGCATTCGTCACGTGATACGCAAAACCGAAAATAAGAGAAAAATGTCCAACTTATGAAGCTTCAGAACAATTTATTTCTTTCCGACAATCGTAATAACTTCAGTCTTTTTCGGATGCGTAGGAAGAATTTCAATTAGCAATAATAAATGCTAGCTCTATTTTTATAATACATTCGAATGAGAAAAGCATTATCTTTCGGAAGACTGTACTTTTTTTAGACCTCCACAAGTATTTTGGTCTTCTATTGACGCATTTCTCCAAAAAAATATCGTTGGAATTTCAATTAAATAAAGATCACAAATCTTTCCATCCGCGTGGTTTTACTATTTTATTATCGCTGCGCACATCTAGAATTACAAAAGTTAGAAGTAGATCTCAATTATGTCAGGATTCATCACGTTTATCCAATCAAATGACGAAGTTAAAACGTGATGAAGACTGCTGTATGGATATCAGCTCACACTTTTTAAAATGTTTTGATAGTCTATTTATTAGTAAGCAAAAGTAAGTAACAAAAAAAGCTAAATAACAAAACTATATACATATAGTTATATATTTTTTATACCATTAAAACTCAAATAACATTTTCATCATATACACCTATTAAACCCTCATTTAAAATTAAATATAAAAAACAATATAACCTAATATTATTCACACAGTGAAATACAGAAAGATAATAAGATTAAAAACTATTACTATGAAAAAGACGACCAACAATCCAACAATCAAATGCCAATCGACCTTAGGAATCGATTATGTCACATTATTTCGAAATGTATAGGTGCCAACCTTCTGTGAGGGACAATTGTTGGAAAATGTAGTGTATATATATATATAAATACAGTGTGCTCTAAACCATAGAAAATTTAGCAACAATTTTTAAACTGAAAATAGAGCTAAAAAAATTGGGTGACCAAAACAGAAGGGGATCAAGCAGTCAGCCAAGACAGAAAAAGTTCCAAGAGCCTATAATTTCATTTGTGATATTTTGCGAAATTTCACAATATTTCCTGATCTTAAGGAAAGAACCTTTGTTTTACAAAACATTAGAAAAAAACAAGTATTTTTAGTCTCGTCAATAAAAGGTTATCGTAAGTAGAATCTGGAATCTTTTCTTCTTGTTTTTGTTTTTATAGTTACACGCAAACTTGACGCTGCATTGGCTAGGTATCTATTAAATGGTATTGGCAAAACACAAAACATAACGATCTAGCTTTAAAGAGTGAAATAACTTTATTTGAGTTAATATAAAAATCTGAAGATATATATAAAAATCTGAAAATCCAAATAATTTTATCGCACAAAAATATTTTTGATAAAATTTTGCATCATAGTTATTAAATATTAAAACACGAGGTTGCTTGAAACCAGTCGAGTTAACTAAAATTCTCTCAAAAGAAGAAATTAATAAATTTTGCATCTGTGCAAACATCTTTTTCTTAAACTACTATAATTTCATGCTTGCTGTTTGTATTGTATTTGTGAATATTCCTGTATATATCATGGTAAAAGGACAAGTGGAACTCTGCATTTTCTTTTATAAGATTACGACTTACTTTGTACAAGTTTATCTCTCACTTTTCTGGATTTATAAGTAAATTATAGAGGCATTTTTGCCTGACGTTTTTGAATGACGAAATTATCTTCCTTTTTTAAGATATCATAGAAACCTTACTGTAATATAGTTAGCAGTCAATAATAAATCATGTTTTTAATAAAAAATTATCCGTGAATGAAAATATTTTTAGATAAATATATACTTTAAATAGGCTTCCTTCTAAGCTAATTCCTTTTTTACACCCTTTTGGGAGGTTGAATCGGTGAGGATAAATTAAGCTCATTCCTTCTTTACTTTTACATTTCCATAGATGTAGAGATAAATATACACATACTAAAATTTAACACTGCTTTTTTTTCATTCTATTTGCATCTTTTTTTGAGTCTTTTAACGGCAATTTCATAATATAACAACATATTCATTCGTTTCGATGTAATGGTTCAGGTTAATGTATTGAAAAATATTCATAAAATGGAAACGCAAAAAAAATGTCAAAGTGAAATCTTTAAGCGACCTATAATATTTCAATTTCGATATTCCGTGAGATTTAAATTTTTTTTGAATGTTTGGTGCCCAGATTGAAGAGATTTTTCTGTCATCTTACTTCAAATAGGCTTTAAAATATTAAATATAAAGCAACTAACTATTTGTAAACACCACCTCATTAATTTAAAAATAAATAATAATGCAAAACTTGCTTGGATTTGCTCAAGGGCTCCTGTCCCGAGAAAAATCATTTTTGTCCAGAGATTTCATTCTTTTATTATTTTCATTGTAATTTGTGCTTTTGAGAAGATTTTATCTCTTTTGAATCAGAAAAATAAATGCTTCTATCGGGTTGTCGGGGGTATCCATGTGTTTTATTTTTATTGTTTGATGAACCTTGTTATAACTGTATCATAACTTTCTTATGTCATATGTTAATGATAAAAATAACTATAACATATTTATTGAATAACATGCTTATTCTTTCATCGGAGTTTGATTCGAAAAAAATGAAATCAAAATTGTTACTTATTTTATAAGTTTTATTTACATAAAATTGATCATGATCTCATCATGTACATTAATATGGATTTAAAAATTTGCATGATAAATTTTTACCGACAAGTCGAACTAAAAATCAAAAAATGAATAATCTGAGTAAGGATGGTTCATATGGTTAAGATTAAGTTGGGTTTCCGTAAGTGAGAATCATTTTCATATCGTCGATACAAATGCAAACTAACGAATTTGACAAATCACGTTTTTCCAGTTCCACTCTCTGGAGGGTTTCCTCAGATATGATGCGTATGGCGACAATGTTTTGAACCTGAATTCCCTTTAAAAACTTCAAAAACAGCAACTGCGTACAATTTATTGTTGATTTCTATGGTTGAGTCTCGAATAAATTTCATGCATTCGGTAATTTGCATTTTGTAAGGCGATATAATCATACAATTTATGATTATTATTTTAAAAAATTAGGCAATATATCTTTAAAAATAAAAAAGTAGTCATAGGAAAAGATATATTTTCTTTTTGAAGAAAAAACTGAATGCATAATCTTACCTGAAAAGTTAGATTCGAAAGTCGTATTCTCGTTTCAAGTGGCATCTCTGAGATTTTGCAAAAATTACCTAGTTAAATTGGAATGTGTTTAAAATGCTAAAAGTTTTCTTTTAATTTTATTTCTTAAATGAGAAAATAAGTTTCAAATACTAAACTTCTGTTGTCGCCGTAGCTATGATTATGAGGGAAAAATGGAATTCCAAGGGTTGCTATGCTTTTCACAGCTAGTTAAAAGTGCGCAGACCAAAAGAACAGAGGGGTTTTAGCTGCTAGCCGAGGGATCAGATGACATGGGCGAGGGTGAACGAAAACCAACGAAAAGTGCTGCAGCTAAAAACTGTTTAATTAGATTAAAAGTATTATAAGTACTTAAATTTGAAAATATTTTTACCCCAAGCGACGCCGAGTACTTCAACTGTCTTGTTTCCTTTACTATCTACTTTTTATTTTACAACATTGTTTTGCGAATGTGTTGTCGTAATTATTCAACTGAAAGTCCATAAAATGTTTAAGATGTTTATGGATTTCATCTAATTTTTCTATTTGATTATAATGTCTATGAACGCTTTAGTTTTAGCTTAAAAGTTTAAAATAATAATTAGATCCACTTATAACGGACGAGAGCGACAATTAATCAATTAAAAGCCTATCAGAATAATTTTTGTCGAAGTACAGATGTATTTCGAAAGTGATCAAATAGCAAGTTCAAATTAAATGTATAATGAGTATTAAGGAGTTTTTAGTTATTATTTACTTTCACACACACGTTGGTAGATGACAGATCCTTAACTGTAGATAATTCAGTTTTTCTGTATTGAAGCAATTTGCTCCTCAGAAGGAGTCCTGTACAACAGTGGTGCGCAAACAGTGGGTTCGAAAAAGTGAGTCCCTCCGGGGTTGCGAGAAAATTTTTGTAGGTCGCTAAATTCAAAGGAATTTATTATGGCGGTTTTTGCGAATACAACCGGTTTTCGGTTATTCAAGTTTTTATATTCCCTGGCGGTTTCAACCGCTCAAAATAACCCGTTTTCGGAAGGTCTTTTTATTTAAAAAAAAAAAACGGCGTTTGTAGACAAAATTTTTTATTAATACTGTTTTTACAGGAAATCAAGCCATTAGGCTATATTTATCAGTTCATAAAGATTCTTAGACGCATCGAGGAAGCGACTGCCGTTGATTGGCCTAAGATGATGAAATTCAAAGCTTCATAACTTGGTAAATTTTAGTCTAATCGAACCTAAAATCGATCTTATTTTCCGATTCGGTTCTTTTTCTTTTTTTTTGCCCGGTTATTGGATTTTTAAAAAAAACCGGTTATAACCGGAACAAAAAAAACCGGTTAAACGAAACAAACAAAAAAAGATTTTCTGTTAATACCGATAGGTTTTTCCCATCCCTAGCTTTTCTTCGAAAAACGCTGTCGCGATCCTTCTGAGGGTCGCGAAAAAATTTTACACAAAGCGAGAGAGTCGGAAATGAAAATAGTTTGCTCACCATTGCTGTACAATATGTTGAAGTAGCTACTATTTTTGTGACGATTTTCTGAATTTACTCATTTGGAATTTATTCATATTTTGTCTCCAAAGTTCCTTGCAACAATTTTGATCCCTGCCCCAAAAATATAGACACAAGCATAAAATGCCATCAGCAAAAAAAAACTAGAATAAAATGAATATTATATGTGATGTGAATGATTATAAGCGCCTCAGTAAAAATCATTAAGGATTAATTAACTAGAAAATTCAAAAAAATGTCATTTATTTTAATAAATCACAAAAGAAGGGTGTCCCATAATTATTGACATTAAAATAGTTTATGGATAAATTTTTAAGTTTAATAACACACTCCCAGCAAATCCAGAAGTGGAGTCAATTGATGGTCTAACATTTGCTTGAATTATTTACTTCAAAAGACCAAATTTGGCCGTTAAATGCAGAATCACTCTAAGTCATTGCTGTTTCTCCGCCTCGTTTCCTAGAAGAAAAACTCTTTCTTTTCCTCTTAAATCACGCCAATAAAATTTATATCCATTGGGTTTATCTAAATTTTAGTTTCTCTCTTCACTGAACAGGGTGGCGCCTTTGGGGGACCGGTAGGCCAGGGCCTCCCTGTCGGGCATGCTAAGCCCCCTCCGTCGGGGAAAATTTTTGTGCTGGGAGTTCAACTAGTTGATAAATAAAGATCTGACGAAGATTTGAGACCAATTTCATTACATTCGTCCCCTCGTACATCAGGTCGTGCACCCCCTGTCGGGCAAACTCTAACGCCACTCCTGTCACTGAACATGGTTGAAAGCCATTTATCACCATGAAACACCATTTTCTTTCTCCAGTTCTGTCGTACTGTTTAGTCCCATGTCCACTCAACCGGTTCAGTTGCCGTAATGGCATCAGGCACGGGGGCATGGGGCGGTGTTCTGTCATATTGTTCATGGTGAGCATTCAGATTTAGGCCCGTTACACACTGGGGGCGTTACATGTGGGTTACTGTTGTTATTTTTATAGCTTCAACGACGCGAATAGGCTAGTGTGCACCGGACCTTAGCCTCTTCAACATTTTCTTGAAAGTTGTCCTTTTAGAGTCTCTTATTCTTTTGTGAATCGCGTTTTTGGACACTCCATTTTTTCAATACCTTTGGTCACAATGTTATATTTATCCAGTATATTATAGTTAATGCTCTCCGAGATGTTTTCTTTTGTTTTCCACATCCTCTCTTGCTATATATATACTGTTTGTCACCTTTCTGTAAAATTCTATAAAATACTCCCAAAGATAGCTTTAAAATCTCAGAAATGTCTTTCGGACGTCTCCTTTAACTTGTAAATCTAGAATTTATATAACCTCCTCCCTTTAAATCTTTTTATCACTAGGAATTTTTACGAAATTATAAAAACACCAAGTAGTAACTCTAGAACAAGTTGAACAATTATTTCAAAGCTGTAAAAATGACTAGGATCCGATTATATTTATTTAGAAATGTTAAAAAATAGCCATCAGTGAAAAATAATGATTTTAAGGAACAAATAATAATTAGATGTACTTTTTTCGGTTTTGAAACAGACGATGTCTATATTATCGAGCAAATAATTTTTCAATTATCTAAATTTCTTATACCACTCCTAAATATTGCCTTGTTTTTTTACCCTAAATTCGAATAAATCATTAAATAAAATTCAGCTGAATCATTGTTAGAAGTGCATGAATCATACTTTAGTTTGAAATGCCATTTTCGATGTGTCTACATTTTTAATATTAAAAAAAAGAATCGACGAAATAGTCTTTGTGACCTACATAATTTGTTAATTATTAAAAATCTGCTTTTAAAGAAAACTGAAATGTTACGTGAATAAAATTTGGTCCCTTTTATCTAATATTACAAGGTATTGTCTATATAAGTTCATTTGAATGCTAGTGAGTTCGTTTGAAGGTAATATTTTTGTTAAAAGACTATTGGTTGTTATTTCTCATTCATAGCTGTTAAATAATTACAGTTAATTCCGAAACACTTCTTTCTATAGGTAGACTGTGAGAGAACAAACTCTGTTTTAAAATTTGTCACATCTGATCTCATACATTATCTTTGACTCGCATTTCTTCAAAAGAATCTTCTAGAAGTACCCCTTGGTAACATCGAAAGCCTCTTGGCTACAAAGTGATATTTTCTCCTACCCCACGCGCCCGCACTAGCGTGGGAATGAACTTTCCCCTATCCCTTTAGGTCTACCCATCTCTAGACACCTGATTAAACCGCTTTCTCGCTACTGTAGCACTCCGAGAATGTCACGACCTCCCCTCACTTAAACACACATCGATACCGATACATCGCCAAAAGTGGCAACCCTTTTCTGCAGGAGCTCTGTGTCTTGGTATTCAGCCCTGGAATCGGGGATTGATCCGTGACGTCACAGTCCGGCACCACGTGTCTGCACTGAGTTCCGGCAAGAAAAAAATGCATCCAGGCCCGGACCGTAATGTAGAGGGAATTCCGTAAATGTCAAATTTCGATTTGGGATCCGGGGCGCATGTTGTATGTGTATATTTTAATGTTAGTTTTTATGTAAGTTATGCAATGCATGCTGGAAATGGAAACAAGCTATTTTGGTGCTAGGAATTGATTTGATTTATGCATAAATAGCATATGTTATTTATGCGCATAATAACAAACAATATTTAGGGTGCATATTTCTGAGATGTAAAATTTAAAAATTTGCAAGCGAATCAATTGACATACGGTGCATTCAACAACATATTTGGAAATTGATTCGGAATTATATCGATTGGAAGGATATAAAAATTGCTTAAATGATTTTCATTTGTTCTTTTTTGCAAAGGAATTTTTGCATACTTTGCACATATAGACTTGCCTATCTTATTTCTGCAATTCTTTTAAAAAATTTAATACTTTTTCCACTTGCGTACTAAAATATAACTTATTTCGCTTCTGCAATCTGCAGCATAATCAGATAATCCATTATAACAGATTAATTTGAAAGCTTTCTGTTTTTGATAAATTAAGGTGTCATATATTGGGAAAAGCAACAGCTTTTTGCAAACATTTTCAAAATGAAAGAAAAGAATTTTTAATTCCTACACTTTTTTACATTTTACTATTCCGGTAATATAATAATTAAAATATCTAAAGCTGGTTAATTTAATAAAAATATTGACAATATAATACTAATTTAGTGCAATATTAATTTATTACTATAAATTCAACTTTAATGTGATGCTAGAATTTACTTTGAATTAACAGACCGGAATAGTGCCATTTTGACTTTCAATCTAGCAATCTAATTACTAGAAAAATATAATTAATATAATAAACGGTAAATTTCCTCACAACTATATCTGTAACAAATCAGAATTTCAATAAGCATTTTGAAAAAAATAATAATAATTTTCTATCTCCATTAATTAAAATTATTTAATCATTATTTCAGAATATTTTCAGTTTCTGCTTTAGCTAGATTAATTGAAAAATTCTGCTAATTGTCAAGAACTGTGTCATTTTGCAATGCACTGGCTAATTGGAAAATTATCTAACATTTTCTAATCATCCTGATATTCTTTAGATTTATTGTAATAAGAATGGTTTAGCTGCTAGTCGATGGATCAGATGATACGGGCGAGGGTGAACAAAATCAAGAAATTAAGCTGCAGCGAAAAACTGTTTATTTATCAATTATCTAACATTTAAAACTTATAAAATTATCTAATATCATCCTGATATTCTTTGGACTTATTGTAATGAGCCCATTCTCTTTTATGCTAATTAAAGGAAGTGAATTGTTTGCTCAAACAACCTAGTTTCATCCAGGCCTATTGCAATAAGCCTTATCTCATGCTGGTTTTATAAAAACAGCGTTGCTGATGCAGTTGATTCATTACTTATATTTCCAAACTTCCGCAAGCAAAGATAGAATCCTCTCCTTCTTCTACGTTCTTCAATATTATTTGAATTGTCTCAGCATTCAATTCAACTGCCAATAAATAGCGGCCTTGTCACAAGAAGCTTAGGATTGGTTTTTATCCTTTTTGTGCAAATACTATCGCCTTACCTTCATTTGTTTGTAAATTGATTTTTCTTAAATTTTTCCTGACTATTGAATCGTTACTCTGTATAGAACAAAACTTTTTTATCGAGTTTTGCTGGTTATCGATTTTTAAAAAGCAATATTTCCTCTGTCCAAAAATATGATATACATTTTAAAAGACATTCAAAAGTACTGGATAAAATCAATAATTTATTTATCAAGTAACCTGGTTTATATCTGGCAGTAACCGTTAAATAGCACATGATAGTAAATAAACATTTTGATTCGATTAAACCAGAAATCTCGAACAAGAAAAAAATTATTCTGTATAAAATAAAATAACACCCACTGTATTTGCGAAACTCTCGATTTTGATGAAAGAAGTGTTATATTGCGAAGAAAAGGAACTAATCAGAGCAATTAACTGATATTCCCATCTGATTCCTTATATAAATAAGACACAACTTCGTGATTAAGGACTGTAACAGGCGAATTTAGTATATTCTCAGGAAGCGATAGACAAGGCCAGAACACCCTTCAGATGAAATTACTTTATATTTTAAATCATGCCTATGTGTACTAACTTAAACTACTTAACTAATATAGCAGTATACTTCGAATTAGGACAAAAGTGTTCCGAAATACACACCATATTTCGAAATGAAAAAATTATTTTATCTTAAAAATACTTGACCAGCGTTTTTTCTGATGAAATCTTAATTTTCAATTTGTTTGTGGAAAATCAGAAAAATTGTGAGTCTGACAAGCAGTTTTCTAATAGAAACAATGATAACTGCAATTTGAAATAAATTATGTAAACATATTCAAAGCGGATTAAAATTATAATCCTTGTTCTAAAAAGATGCCTATTACCCTATCAAACACTTTGTTTTCTAATGAAAATCATCATTTAAGTGACAATTGGCATGGTCTATTTATTTATAAATATTTTGTCATTGATATATTAAATTATTAGAAAAAAGAAGATAGATTACTTAGTAGAACACCATTTTTTTTGCCGAATCAGATCGGCAATAGTTTGTTCCATTTTTTTATAGCAATTTTCACTTGGATTGAAAAGAACTTTGGAATGAATGGAGGATAATAGCCTTTGCAGCTGAAAATCCCATAAACCTCTTTAATCAATAAATTAAAATATCAGCAATTATTTTGCAGTTCTGAAAATTCTTTATTGTTATTTTGACAAGAAATGTCCAAGATTTAATATCTTTACCAAAGTAGCATAATTTTATCCGATTTCGGAATAAATGTCCTAATTAATATTTGAGTTGAATGTATTTTTAACTTAAACGGAAAAATAATTAACGTCTCAAACAAAAAAAATTAGAGAAAAATTAACTTCAACTTCAGTCAATTTGAATTGAATGATAATTAAATGGCTTAGATCATAAATTACAGATATGTATTCATTTAATAATGTGATTTCATTTTTTAACTATAGATATGCATTCAATTATGATTAAGGATTTTTTTTTTTCAAAAATACCACTAATGCTCTGACTACCATCGAAGGAACATCCGTCTCTGTAAAAGTTCTTTTACCGCAACATCAGGATTATATCAGAAAGCTACTATTCTAAACTCCAGGAAGGAAGAAAAGTAACGACTTTTTACCTTGCTTTATCGAACTTAAAACAGCAGATTTAATCATAATTGCATGATAGTAGACTTCAAGTGTATGATTTTATGAGTGGAGTACTGTTTTATGATTATGGCCCAAAAGAGTGTTGAAATTTCATGATTCTCCGTGAAAGGTTCCGTATAACAGAATATAATTAAAACATCTTTAGACAGCATCTCTTAATAATATCTTTACGCCATTTTTCATAAATCTGAGTTTATCATTCATCAAAACCATAATAATTTTTATTTAAAAATACATTTTTTAATACTGAGCTACCTTCTTTGCTTTCTCCTTCTTTTTTTTAACTCTCTGCTAATATTATTCCACTCTAAAAATAATTTGTTGAAATATTTGTATAATGCATTCATTAAGCCTCATTCTCATTATTTGTTATTTTGCAAAAGAAATTTTTCCTTCTTGCTTATTAACAATGATAGTCAATTTATATAAGAATATTATATAGTTTCAAAATAGAGTTGGGTGCTTGAATTATTTTACTAAAATTTTCAAAAAAAATCTTGCAAAATTTAAATTTAGATTCCACTACAATCCGATGACTCTTTTAAATTGTGTACAAATTGTCAAAACAAAAATAACAGGTTTAATAAATTTAAATTTTTTAATGTTTTTATAATTTCTTCCCTCAATACTTCCGGGAGAAAAGAAACTATATTTCGGATTTTTCGATACAAGTTTAATTTATTATCTTTTCTACTTTTTACATGTTTCATTATTGTTTTGAAAATTGTTATGCATAGAGGTGCTAATTAATAGATTTCATAATTCTATGGAAGTTAAGTATTTGATTTGTACTTTTGAAGAATCTAAGATGCCGCGGCGTTTTTGGACATGTACAACATGTTCGATCTTGAAAAATATTTAAGTATAAAAAATTGCAGAGCTCTCTTAATTTGAGCTCTTAAGTGGTGGAAAATTGATAATTGAAAATTTTATATAATTTTTTCATAACTGAAGACATTTTATTTTTTTAAATATTGCAAAGCAATTAATCATCTTAAAATATATTATTCTTTATCATACTTAAGGGAAAACTCCCAAAACATTGAAACTTCAAAAGTGGCTAAGAAATGAAATAATTACTGATGTGGTTTTCAAATGATTTGTTACCTTTTTTGCAATTATAACTGTAAATAACTGATTTTTGGTAGCACTTTCATAACATATGTTGATACAACATTTTGTATTTCGTAAAATGTTGTAGGATGGAAACTTATAAATGTTTACCAATTTTATGGTTTTAAAGAAATATTGATTGATTTTTGTAATTTTAAATCTAAAATAGGAAAATAGAATATTTTCTCCCTTATTTCAAGAAGAATAATAGAGTTAAAGATATTTTCATTGATTTACAAATTTTATACTAATGGGAGAACTTAATATCATATTTTGGATTCTAAAAAGAAAAATAATTTACGTAAAATAAATTTAAAATATGTTCTACTTCTATCCTTATCTTTTTCTATTTGAATACTTTTTAAATCTTTGCGAAGAAAATGCTCCTGTTATGAAACCTATTATGTTTAAATGCTTTTTAATTCAAAAAAGACGCCGAAGAAGAACACCTTTTTACGACTTTGCAAAGGAGGAACAATTCAAACTTTGTTATATATTTGATTTACAAATAAAAGTAACCTTGATCCACAGTTTTACATTGCATGTATGTATTTAACACTCCGTTTTGAAAATACATCGAGTTCATTTTAGGATGGACTCCTCTCGATTTTCGGAACAAACACTCGGTAACTTCTACATCACACCAACAGATAGCCGTTTAACCTTTGACAGATTGAACATGCACCAAGGTCCATATAAGCGTACATTCGAAGCTACGACCCTCCAGTCTCGAAGCCAAGAATCTGCCACCAAGCCACCACGTCTCTTTAAAGCTAGGAAATTTTACTCTTGAACTTAACTCATCTAAAACGACTGGCATGGAACATAGTTTTTTCTGATTAAATTTCTTTTAAGGCCTTATGATTTTTAGGCTTTAATTTGGGGAAACGCTCAATATTGCTAATGAATTCCTGAAGAGAGAAACATCATTTTTATTTAAGGGGAATCGGAACCCTTATTCCGACAATGTTAAATTGGCCACTTCAATGAAGCTTTCTCAAAATCTGTCATAGATTCATGTTTGAAATTTTTTATACAAGTAAAGTACACCTTTCTCATTATACTGAAATGGTTTGTTTTCTTTAATTCAAAAATTTATTTTTACATTTTTTTGACAAAACAAAACATGTTAAATTTGGCATTTCGATGTACCTTTTCTCAAATTCTGTTATAGATACATGTTTGAAATTATTTATACAAGCAAAGTACACCTTTATAATTATAATTAAAAGAGTTTTTGGATAATTTTTAATTTTTTATAAATTTACAAAATATTTGATTAGACAAAGTGAAATTTTACCATATTTTGAAACAAAAAAATTTGTAAAAAATAAATTTTTGAGTTTTTTTACAAAGCTCACTTCAGTATGATGAGAAAGGTGTACTGTACTTGTTTAAAAAGGATGTTTTTGTTATGGCAGATTTTGAGAAAAGGTACATCGGTGTACTTTAAAAATGAATTTTACAGCAGTTTGGACTCTGGAATCGAAAATTTAAATGAAAATCATTCATTGAATGTTGCTTTAAATATCTTGCAAATGAAATTAACTATTAAAAGAAACAAGATGTAAGAATAAAAAAATGTAAGTTCCATGCAATCAATTTTTTTTATTGACACTAATGACTTTCGTTATTTAAAACAGGTTATTTATAAGGACAATAGTTGTGTGCAGTTTCTGCAATTTGGAATAAGCTAGTGCACTAAAGTGTAACTATTTTTTTTTCAAAATAATTTTTATCATTAGCATGCCCATTAGAATGGTATTAAAGTATAAAAAGATGAAAAACCATTACTTTAACTTATTATTACTTGCATCTCTTGCAGTTACAGTGTTTTTTAAAAAGAGAATTTTTTTCATTTCATTTAAATATAGGTATTTGAAACACAAAACGATTGCTTTAACTAAGAAAAATTACGAAAAGTATCGTGAGAATATTGTCACGAAGATGCAAAGAACTACAGAGTATGTTTTAACAATAAATTAGATTTATTAGCGTAAAGCAACTCGTAACATAGGAGAACTAACAACTTGTGGGACTCAGCCATTAATGCATATACAGAATATTCGAGAGACATCCAACTAGAATATTAAAGAAATACTTCTAATTATCCAGAACCTAAATAAACAACAAATAACGTTTCCAACTAAAATTTCAATCCTTGGACAAAACTACCGTGGCTGGAAGTGGAACGATGGACAAATTGGTTTACAGTCCAACGCTCTGCCAGCTGAGCAACGATACTCTGGTTACATTGCTTTGTGCGGCATTATCGATTCCATTTTTATAAAAAAAAACCAGCGGGAGTGACCTCCCCGAAACTTTCTCGCATACGACCAGTAATGTGGGGTGTGTAAAAACCCAGTTGGTAGGTAAATATTTTTGGGGTATTTACCCAAGGCCTTGTTATTTTGAAAAAAAATTATGAATGGTGATTTACAATGAAACATATAAAATTTATGAATTCCCCAAAACTTAATATTTTGCAAAAAAATTGCGTATGTTCGCAATTTTTACGCTCGCTGAGGTACCACAACTTTATTTAACGTTTTTGAGTACGAAATCTTACTATAGATATCGCACAACATTTCACTACATCTCAGATTAATTGCAGGAGTCCATCTGGAGAATGTCAAAACAAAGTTTCGTTTAGGGGATTGCCATAATTTCCGAAGCGCGTGTTTGAGGCTCGCTACAATTTCCGCCAAGGTCAAACGCCAACCATACTCACTTGAGTAAAATAAGCGAAACGCTCGCCAACACACAGTCGTGATGTGCATTTTGAACTAAATATGCAATTTGAACACCTGTTTTTTAAACGATTGAGATGAAAATTGGGCACAGATCTATAATTAATATTAGCATCCGCGATATCAAGTTTTATTTATCTAAGTCAAAGGGCTTATGAGATACAAGTATGCGATTATACAGACCGACAGACAGTCAACCCTTTGACGGATTTGGCCCAAAATTTTATACGGACCTACGTTCATGACGATAAAGCTGTGTACCAAATTTTATCCATCTAGCTTTTCAAGTTTTCAGACTTCCTGTAGACGGATTTTGTCCAAAATTTGATAGAAACCTACAAATTATACTTAAAGACCACATACCAAATTTCATCCCCGTAGCTCTAATAGTTTTCGAGTTATCGTGTCCACAGACACACACACAGACAGACATAATTCCAAAATTGTGTTTTTCGGACTCATGGAGGTCTAAAACGTGGAGATTCGTCAAAATCTCGATTTCGAATTTTTTGTCGATTACAATACTTTCTCTTTATATACTTCGTATACGAGAAAGTAAAAAGTTCGTAATTATTTTATTGTTCGTATGATTGTGATATAAAATTATTTAGTCTCACGAATATAAATTTGAATATTCTTTTTATATTTTGTACTAAAAATTCTTATAGGGAGAAATCACAAATTTTAGCTACAAAAAGAAATCCAAATTCAAAATAAAATATTGTATGAGCAGCAGTTCTTAAAGTTTTGTAAGTGATAGAATAATCAAACACTTGTGTAAAATTTGATGTAAATAATTAATTCGTATAGAATGGGAATAAGATGGACCATCAAGTTATTAATTATGAAAAAGATGCATCTTTGAACGTTAAATCTTCTTCTAAAATTGAATTTCTCTTTTTTTCAAATAAAATAATATCTTTATATAATAAAATAATATCTTATTTTCTGGGATTTAAATTTTACAAAGAAAATTTGGTGCTTCTTCAAGCTTTGAGAAAATTTCATAATAACGTATTTTTCACTTGTCATTTAAAAGTTGAAAACACAATTACAGAAGCATGTTGAATTGTTGATTATGTAACTGCAAAAGAAAAGAAAACAAGGATAGGAAGGATAAAATTGATGAATGTTATAATGAAACTGAAGGGAGTTGTCTTTTTTTTATGGTCATGACCTTTAAATTTCACTTTAGTATTCCAGCAGTAAGTTTTTCTCAAGCCATTAATGTAAAAAAATGTACTAAGTATACGAGAGCTCACTTTGTCATAAAAATGTACAAGAGATAAATTTAAACAGAGAAAAAAACTAGATGGATGGTTGAGCTTATTGTTTATATGCGGGGGAGGCAATAATTACAACTGCTTTCTCCAAAACTGAGGGGAACAATTTATCAAAACCTCTCACCACCCACGGAAGCCCTTTAACTGTTCTTTCCATCTCTCTCCTGCTACGTTTTCTCTCGCTTCAAGATCAAACTTTAAATAATTCGAAGGAGAAAACGGTGATAAATTCTACCTAAATATATAGTTTGCATAAAAACGCTAAATATTACAAACTTTTCTATACAAATACTTAGAAACACGAAATATTACAAGTTTTCCACTGAATGTAACACCACCGCTGAGTAATAATTTATGAATGGACACAGTTATGCGATAAGGAACCAAATCACGCACATATTGAGGGCAGCTGTTTTCATCTAGCATTACAGAAAAATCTGTAATGCTGAGAGTTTCCAAAATTTATTATTGTACTAGCTGTTACCCGCGACTTCGTGCGCGAAGAATTTGAATTATTATTTTTTTTTAAATTCACGAATGTAAATGTTTCGTTACATTTTGAAACGGGAAATTAAAAGTTTTGACTGTTGACAATACATAATTGGACGACTAACAGGAGTGTATGCTGTTATAGTTAGGTAATTTGTTTATCTACGCTAACACACTTTTGTATACTACGTTTTTTCTTTTACGTTTTTTGCTCGGATGTAGAGGTTTTGTGGTCTGGACACACGTGAACACGCCACACGCCATATATAGTTGTCCATGGGAAAAATATGGTTTTTCCAAATGTGCGCCTGCCCCTTTGAGTGTCTGGCCCTGAACCTGGCAAATGCTAATTTTAAAGGGAATTGTTACATTTTGAACTTGGATGGTAAATTCTTCGGTATTATCGGAATGCGTGAAATTAAAAACACTCTCTCGTTTTTAAACACTCTCACGACGTTTCGACCTAGGTGTGCAATTTGAAACCGTGTGCAGTGTCGGTACATCGAGATTACGAATCAATAGTACTGGCACACCGACTTTTAATCTCAGTTTGTCGGAAAAGTACCCTTGACAATTCTAAAGGAGTTGAAGAGCTTGTTATCTGTTATATGAAGAAGTTGATGTTAATTATTATTGTCCATTAGCATATCTGCAGGTAGATATTCTATAATACCTCCCTCCATTTGTGACATATTTTTTATTTATCTGACCTAAACTTTAATTAATCAGTGCCAAAATTACCAATTCAACAACCATTCTCTATTCCTCATATATTTTCCGTTACTGTAAATTACATCATTGTACTCAATAGTATCATCAGGCCCTTATAATCTGTGGAATATACCATCCATCATGCTATATGTCATCCACTTCTACCATTCAAAAGAATACATAAAACAAAATTATACATCTTCGCATATTTTCCTTTAGTTATAATTAACATTAGTTTCTAAATTTTAATCTAAAAACTCTTGCAGCTATATAATATCTATCAATAGATATCTGTCCCGACGTCAATTTATCGACAGCTTCTTGAATAAAATCTGATATGGAAAAGATACAAATATAAATAACTAAAATTAAATAGACTGCAAACTCGAAAAATGAAAATCAAGCGTCGAGTTGAGTAATTTCAGTTATTATTCCATAAATAAATTGTTTATTTTCTCAGAAAGATCACATAATCGCGGTTTCCTTTATGATCACATGATGTTTGACATTAAAAATAAGTTATTCCGCGTGTAGTTTTGCTGTGAAAGCATAGCAAACAGACATACTTTCTCATTTAATATATTATTAAGGATTTATTATTTCTTAGGAAACGCAGATAAAAATGACAGGTAATATGAACTGCGGTGATTTTTTAATCTAATTAAATAAGGTTTAGAATTCTTTAAGAACCAATGAAAATATTGCCAAACGATATTTGAAAAAAAAAATAAACAGAAAAAATAATGGCAAAGTAATTTCACCGTTGCCTAGCAACTCATCAGTATCAACTCTATGTAGTATCATTATATTTGATTAATTTTAAAATCGTCTGCGTGTCAACTTTTTATTAAATTTTGAAAAATTAATAAAAATTGAAGAACAAATGTCACAGATATAAAATTGATATCATTAGAAAGGTAAAATTTTGAACTTTAAGATGGTATAAAAATAATTTTTGGGGTATAATTTGCTCCGAACTTACAGCGGAAAAACGGTTTCGGTTACTTTTTAATTAACTGACTGTTTAATTAACTTTCGAGCTTTAAAAAGTTGACAGTAATCTTCCCCTCGTCCTAATTAATAAGTGTGCAAAGTTTGGTTGAAATCAGTGACGTGGGTTAGGAGGAGATGTGGAACATAGATACAAACATACAAATATACAAACATACAAACCCACAATGACTTTTATTTATATTAAGATTATTATAAGTAGACTATTATGCAACCGATTGGAGTTCATCTCAAATTATGCCCAATTAGGAATAGGAATATATATATATAGTGATTTCATATAGTGAACACTATATGAATAAAATGGCGATTGTTTCCCGATTGTAAAACTTTCAAATACAATTTGACTCGAGGTTATTGTAATATATATGTAAAAAATACAATTTTTTATCATTAATTACACATTTAACATTTCGCACCAACCTGTAATATTACTTTGTTTGTTATTAAGATCGCTTATTGTTACAAAAATGTTGATATGTTTTGAGCCATGCTTTCTAATGCAATTCGAATTCTATTTTCGTAAATCAACTCTCAGCTTAACCTGAGAATGTGAAAAAAACACAATGCGTGCGATTTGTTTTCTTGTAGGCACCTGAACGTATTATGGTTTTTTCTGAAAGGTTAAGAGAGGAAATAAGAATATGCATAAATTATTAATTATATCGTTTGGTCTTGATTATTCACAAGATGCATTAAGTTGCAATCATTCGAGTTGTACTGATCGAATTGGAATGGACGAGGGATAAGTTGTCGAGAGAGTGAAAGTCTCGAATAAGCTCGCAGATGCGTCATCATGGTGGGAAGTTGAACTTTTCATTTTGCTGTAACTTCTTAACTATTAAGCAAGAAAGATTAGACAAATTAAGTGAATAATTGGCTCGTCACAATGAACAACTTCTGTACTAAAAGTTTGTTGATAGCTGCAACCCCTTAGAAATTAAGAGTCGATAATACTCCTCATTGATAAGAACATCGCACATAGGGATGCGCGAACATGTTCTCAATTCGCCGAAGGTATATTGGCCTCATAGCATCAGCTGGGAGACCTGAGAGTCGCGGGTTTAAGATACAATTCCTCGGAAGATACGTCGTGCATACTAGTAGCATATCTACACTTAACCTAGACATAAAGGATTCTTCTTCCGGCTTGACGACAGTGATCTCTTTATCAATCTTTCTGAAACAATTTTTTAAAGTAGGGGAAATTTGCAGAATTTGAACCACCTGGACATATTTTAGCGTACAGTGATAGAGAAGTAATTTTAATGAAAAACAAATAGCAGATTTTTTTGAGATTTATTAATATTCAGAACAATTTAATTATCTTTTTATGAAATATATTTTAAAGTAGAAAAAAATAGCTTGAAAAATTATGTCATTGGTCCAGTTAATGGAAACCGATTTCCTAGGTTAGACCACTGGTTATGAAATTGGCCTACCGAATTCTTTAAGCACACTTAAAGTAAAAATATTTTTTGATTCTCAAATTCACACCAAAGCACAATGCAGGAACTCAAGTATGACATTTTATGAACTGGATCACTTCCTCTTCTACCTTTGTTTCCTCACAAATAATGGGTATCTTTAGTTTTTGTTCTTTTTGAGCCATCCTTTGATGGCTTTTTTTTTTTTTTTGCTTTGGTTTGATTCGCTTTCAATTCATGAGAACTGCTAGTGGTGATAACTGCTTTCTGAGCTATTCCTGTAGTTCAATATAATAATCCCATGAAGCAGTCCAATTCAGGCAACTCTGTGTGGTCCAATCTAGGCAACTTTTAGACAACAAAAAAATCCCATAATCTAATCTTTAAAGTATTTTTTTAAAAACAATTATAGTAAATTATAGACAAACAGATTTCCTGTTTGAAGATATAAGAACGCATTTTCTTACTTATTTTAAAACAGTGTAAGGTCTTTTGTTAAAATAATTAGTTGATGATACCTAAATATAAATATTTGTTTGCTTTCTAAAGGTAATAGCGCTGTCTCTTAAAAATTATTTCATTACATCATTATTACCACATTTACTTCGTTAAAATATAATTTTCCTATTTTTTGGCCAAATATTTAATAGAACTGACGTTATGATATCGGTCCAATCTAGGTTCCGGTCCGAAGTCGGTGGCTTTCCTCTGATGTCGAAAAGTGAATGTATAAGGGAATTTTTTTTAAGCAGAAACTACTGAAAATTAAGAGTTCCTTTTCGACAGGCTCCGTGCAAGTGCGGGTAAAAAAACTGGTATTAAATATTATGCAAAATAAACTTTCTGCAATTCATTAAAGTGCTCATGAGTTCTTAAAAATCTGCATTGATGTTATATAAACTATTTAGTTAGAACTTGCATTTTGTACATAAGGTATGTACGTAACAAGTTTTCTCTCTGAGGATATAATAATATTTTTGCTACTTTCTGTGATACAGCCATTAGTTTTTTGTTAAATTATTTAATTGATGGTTTTAATTGATGGTATCTAAATGTAAACTCTAATAATTTCAGCTAAGAAGCTCTTTCTCTAAGAAAATCATTCCACAAACTATATTTGCATTGTCGCGGCACACAAGTTTTCCTATTTTACGGTCCAATTTAATAAAATTGAGGTTACGATAAAGGTCCAATCTAGGCAATGGTCCAAATACTGCAACTCTGCCCTATATACAAATTTTTTCTTCATCCAAAAAATCTAATTTAGTGCAGCTTACAATGCTATGATGTTTTTGATTATACTATATTTATAACTTCTGTCATTTATTTTTACTAATTCATTTTTAAACTAATCCTATTTATAAATATTATTTTTTAAAGTTCATGTCATTCGTATTATGTTCTTTCGATTAAATTAAAGATCTTTCTGCCTATATTGAAATCAATATCAACGATTACTTAGATAATGCAAAATCTTTATATCTCTTCGGAAATAAATTCAACATTTTCCTATTGTATTTAATAAATTTTGATACAGATAATATACACAGAACTTCTGTGTAATTTTCCAGAATAATTTATATCAGTATCCCATGGATCTCCATCTTATTCTTTTAACCTTTCCGAGAGTCGTTTCTCGGTATTCTTTATAAACGGAAAAAGGCTTTCTAACTTTTTGTGGGAGCCAATGCTGATTTCTTTGATATTGATTTTCACTAGAAATGCGGTCAGAAATTTCCCGGAAGATCTTTTGTGCCTGAAAACGGGAACAAAGAATTCCGACCAACTGTTTGCTGCAATTAAAAGAATACAAAGATAAAAAGAATTCTAGTAAGGGAATCAATTAGCAAAGAAAATCAGCTTTTGTAATAGAAAAGCTTTCGAGTCTAATGAGCGAGAAGAAATGAACCAATAAACCTTTCACTCCGGAAATTAAAATAATACAGTTGCTCTTTGGTCCAAAGGAATTTCAAGAAAATGAAATAATGCTTTAAAATGATTTTACAGAAACCTGCAAAATATAAATTAAATAATTCATGCATTGTTTCAAACTGCAGAACAAAGCTTCGTTCTAAGGTTTAAATACATGTTTCGAATTAATTTGATATTATTTTACAATTAATACTACATTAATTTAAGATTAATGTATTAGTTGTCTTATTTAAATATAAAATAATTTCTTCAAAACTGTATTGCAACTAAAAGTTTCGTTAAAATGTGCGATTACGAAGATGGTTAAAGAAGGTTTGTATTTATTCATGCAAACACATTTCACACACACAGTTCTTTTTCCTGATAAGCTTCAAAACTATAGGCAGCAGGTCTTTTTCAACAAACTGTAGGATTTTTACACAGATTCATTTATAATGAATACTTTTTTCTTTTCAGAAAAAATTGTAATTATTGAAACTATGTTTCTAACACGCAACTGTCAAATATTCGCATTTTTTCCCCACAGGTTATTAATGAGAAAAAAGTATCCACAGACCGGATGATGTTCATTTTAGGTGTAATATGCTTCCGCTCAATGGTTACTCTTGTCTTTTCTTCTTCTTCTTCTTCTTCTTCTTCTTCTTCTTCTAACAAAAAAACTTCTATAATTGAAAGAAAAAAATCAGTAATAAAAAGAGTGATAAAAGAAATTAATTCACTGACTTTTTTCCTTTGGGAATTTCTCACAACTTTTCAATGAGAGGCAGTAATAGTTAGTTACCTTGTATTATCACTGTTAGCTATCTTTTGCTAATTCTTGACCACAAAAATAGTAAAGATTAGAGCCGTAAGTCACAAAATGCTTTTCCGGTCCACTTAAAACTTTGATTCCTCTTGTCACATATTCTTGGCAAAAGATTTCTGCAAAACCGGTCTAGTATCTGATTGCTAAGTGTTTGGATGTTGGATCGGACCTAGCTAGCATCTTCTAATATTTTCATGTGGATAAACAGAAGATTGCGAATGCAATATTATTTTTAAATTATTTTATGCAAAATGGTTTCAGATTCTACCCAAAACATCTCACTTTTCTTTCTTATCTTAATGAATAATTATGACACTTTTCATTAATTTATTCATCTTGTTTTGATTTGTCTTTAATACAGGGTTAGCCTAAATGATTCATCGGGTTTCAAAACACTGTGTATTGAGAGGTATACGACCTACAAAGACGGATGATACATGACAAGATACATACACTCCCCAACTTTAAAAGCCCTCCTCGTGGCTCGCGTGCTCGCTAGATGGCAGGCGACTTTCTCAGCAGAGAACTGCCACATCGCTGGATAGGTCGTGCTGATCTGGAAGATGTTCCTCAGTTGTCATGGCCCCCCAAGTCGCCAGATCTCACGCCATGTGATTTCTTCTTGTGGGGTTATGTGATGGACAAAGTTTATGTACCCTCAATGCCAACAACGTTGCAAGCACTGCAAGAACGTATCTCTGCTGCTGTGACGGACATTGACGGAAACATGCATTGAACATCTGGACGGAATTGGACTACCGTTGGGATGTGTGCCGGGTGACCAAGGTCGCACACATTGAACATTTGTTGTATGTACCAACACTAACTTGGTGAGTGTATATATCTTTTCATGTATCGCCCGTGTTTGTACGTCGTATACTTGTAAATAAACATTCATTTGAAACCCGATGGATCATTTAGGCTTAACTGTATATTGCTTTCAAAATCCCTTTCGCTACAGGTTTAATCTAGGAGAGGAAAGGGGGAATGTTGCAAAAGAGGGGGGTGGTCTATCTTTTTGATTTCATCAGCAATACAATAAAATCTCCTAAATTATATCTTCTTCAGCATAAACGTAATATTACTTCCAGTGCCATCTCTTACGAATTCATCATTATGTGATTGCTGTAGCTCTGACATTCACAAATCATTAATCATACAATAAAGGTTTGAAAACCTCAATCCAGTGCGGAGTGAGTACGTGACTCATTCCAAAAATGGAAAGTTTTGCGGAATTATAGTTACCATGCCAAATACTCTCTCTGTCATAAATTACGCCGTTAGAAAATGAAGTAAAATCGAAAATATAACCAAAATAATGATTGTATCAAAACAAATATAGTAATGAAATTGTCATATGTCCACATAAAACATGATTTCCGTTCGAAATCAATTGGATTAGTTCTCAGATTTTCCATATTCGTATTGTTTCATTTTAAGATCATAAAAAAAAGAATAAAACACCCATCACAAAAATTAACCCATTAGAGAAACTATCTTCAATCCTTCACTATGCGATATTTTTCCGATTTCTATCATTTATTTTTCATCGGTTTAATTTTTATAAAATGAAATTATCTCAACATCATCTAAAAACCAGTTGCTCATCTATATCACCTTTACATAAGCATTAAAACTCGGAGATGTTCTTCATTTGACTTTCTCTAATAGCTTCACTTAAGAAACTTACTTTTACCGTGAAACTGGCATTGGTTAATTCCTATTGTTATATGACAAAACGTTCCCAACTGGTATCAATAAAAGTAGTTTTGAAGTATCCACATTACGTTTTCTACTGACGATTGGTCACATATTTATTTCGTTTTGTTGCTTTTCGGTAATAATTTCGAAATCTGTTATCCAAAAAGAATATTTTTGCAACATCTTAAAATTGTGGTTCAATGATGCCAGTTTGATTTCCGTGTTATTTTTCTCCGATTTCCTCAATTTTTAAAAACATTTTTAATCAAAAACTTGCGCACTAATAAATACACACGAAATATTTTCAGTGGCACAATTAAATTCCCATTTAATAAAAATGAAGATTTGTTGCATTATCTGTCACTAGCATGAATGAAGAATTTTCTCTTTCAACTTGATATTTCTCCTGTGATCCTTAGCCACAAGATTTGAGTTTGTTACTGATTGATCTATATTTCACTAAATTAAAACTTAACTTCCAATTAAACTTTCTTGTAATATTTGATTATCAAAAAAATTAAACATGCCACCAAAAAAATTTTTTGCTATTGGAGCCTGCAATTTTTTAACTGATTTTGACTATATTTGGTGTGCTGCTTTTAAATGTGAAAACAGTTTTTCTCTATCAGGTCTACGTTTGGAGATTCCGTATAGCTTAATTACGAAATATTTAAAACTTTTAAAAAGCAGGTTGTTCTTCAAACAGATGAATCACAGGAAAAGAAAAAAAGAAGGAATATAAGCTCTGTTCTTACACAGGAAAGTCGTGTGATGAATGCAAGAAGAATATGAGATCATAGCTTTGGTCGTAGAAGAGATTTAATTTTACAAACATCAGCGGTAATTTGTGCGGACTTAAAAATCGTTAACCTTCTCCTTGGTTAGCAAGGGGGCCACACGAAATTTCCCTGCTTCTTGTACCATTGGGATAGCAGAGTCAAACAATACACTGGATAAGGAAAGAGTGACCTACAAAAAAGAATATGGTTGCTGAAGAAAGAAATGTCAATCGTGAAGCCGTAGTCGACCGGGACACAGTCGTCTTCCCTCCGAGAATACAGGGTCCCCACTTAAATAAGGGCCACCCCCTCTTAACTTCAGAAGGAAGGCAGCTATAGTCATGAAAGTAGTGTCTAGGTATAGTGAAACATCTATGCGCTATGCGATGAGACCACTTACAACGCTACCCAGTTGCAAACTTCAGAGTTAGCGTTTCTATAACGAAAACGGTACAAAATAGAGAGAAAATGTAAATTACAAATTTGTAGAGCGTTATCGATTTAGTACAAAAAAGACACCTTGTACACATTAATACGAATAATAGCAGAACGGTTAAAATGCACATTTGTTTGTTCTCGATTTCCGAAACTGTAATGGGACTTTCTTTTTTAATATATATTTTCATTAATTACTTCCTGGCTGTCCGTAATATTAAGAATCAGACAATTTCAGTACTTTCCATCTATGAATAGAAAAAGAACAACTTTCTCACTAATAAATAAAAATATAGAATTTATATTCTGTTACATAAATAAATAACACTTACCATGTAATTTATGCTGCTTTTAGTTAATCTTTTTGCTTAACAATTAAAATTGATAGTATAATTAATTGTCTTTATAAATGCTATTTTTACAATTAGACTGTTAATTGTGAAAAGGCAGCGAATCAACTTATCGTGAAAAAAATTTATGATAATTTACTCCTATGATTTCTGTAACTTGAACGGCATTAGTCCATGAATTAACTTGTTACAGCAGTAGAAACGAAATATTGAATAACTATTTCTATCCTTTTATCACAAGATGCACTACAATATCATACGATATCTTTACAATGTTATAGGGCATTCAGAAAATCGTAAAACAACATTTGCTAATAGGGTAAGAAAAATTTATTCCATCCAAATTTAAAAAAGAATCGGCTTTATTTAGTTGAGCAGCTTGGGGTTGACAAATTTAGTGTGGTTGTTTGTTATTGGATTATTGTGCTTTAAATCTTGTAACAGATCAAATTTCTTCAGACTATTGCGGTGTGGAAGTTTGGAGAATGATGTTCCATCTCATTTGTTGGCTTCAGAATCTGACTTTGGCTCAAAATATGGTCCGTTTCCAACGGTCAATAATGTAGCTGCTTTAAAAGGGGCGTTATTCTCTCAAATCACAACTGAAATTTTTATTTAGTCTATTACTGTTCTGCCATCATTTCAGGATTATTTTGCATCTACTAAGATGTAACGTTTTCTCAATAAATATGCCAAGATACGTAAGTTTCTATTTTGTCCGTGAATATTGCTAAAGAGAGATAAAGTTTAACTCCCCACTACCCAGATAGCATGTACACTTGCAGAAAGTGTGATTTTTCTTGAGATTAGCTCGTCATTACAAACTTAACGCTACAACTTTTCAGCGAACTTCCTGCAAAGCAACGAAGCATAATCGATCACCCTCCTTGCAATGCAAGTTTGCTGTAAAGTTGACACGGCACACTTACACACCACGACCTGGATATGTCGTCTTTGTCTCTGT
Source organism: Araneus ventricosus (assembly GCA_013235015.1). Lineage (NCBI taxonomy): Eukaryota > Metazoa > Arthropoda > Arachnida > Araneae > Araneidae > Araneus > Araneus ventricosus. The sequence goes on along the minus strand of BGPR01005220.1, from coordinate 8,591 downwards.
TTTAAAAACATCAGATTTTTAATAGCATCTCCTAGACCGTCATTTTTTTTATTAATTCAATAAATCAATGATAATTTGAAAAAAACTAACTGGGTCTTTTTATAAAAAAGAAATTGAAAAATTCTTCTTCTTTTTACGAAATATAGAACTAGCACTTTAAACTATATATCGCCTTTTTCTTAATGTTGAAATTTTAACTTTCATAAACAAAATTAAACCTAAAAAACAGTCAATATTTGTTGAAAAATATGAACTTACTTTATGTCCCATATTTTTAAAAGTAATTACTTTTGAACCCTAATTTCATAATTTATTCCATTAGCAAAACGTAGTTATTAGCGAAAATCTCTCTCTCTCTCTCTGACTTCAAATCATATTCTCAATTCAAAATTTAAAAAATTAATGAAATCAAGAAGACAATTTAAAATTAAACGTGTAGATGCACGATGTATTAGCGCAATCTATCTTTGGCAATCGAGGTCTCACTGACTCAGTGGCTAAGGCGACAGGTTAGGAAGCGAGTTGTCGGCGGTTCGAATTCAAGGTTCGTCTGCGTACTCTGTTTTTGCAATGAGTTTCACGTGACAAGTTTGCTGCAAGTCGGCGCATGGTGACTTCGTCGTTTGCGTTAACTTGCGGCAGTCTTGTTGTGAGCTTGCTGTCTTGCCATGTCAAACTTGTTGCAAACTAAAATTGCTATATGGAGATACTCTCGCATTTTCTTATGAATTATGCACTTCCCTATAAGCACAAAATGCTCGACAACATTACTACTATATCTTCACGATACTGTGCGGCATCGTACAATATCTTGTGCTAATAAAGTTTATTTGAATTAATTTAATTTCTATAATAAATATTTAATATCAGTTGCACAAAAAAACTTTTGATTATTATTTTCAATCTATGCATCAAGATATTTGTGCTAATTACTTGATGGAAGAACTTATTCTAGGCACGAAGTTATCATGCAAACTTAATGTCTACTGCATTAGTTGGTATATCATGAACTCAGAAAAGGAGATATTCTCTGTGATCGTTATCGCGGTCAAATAACAAACCTAACTGCGCGCTGTGTTGCAGTATTATTAAAAACAAGTGTAAAATGCTCTACGGACTCCAAATTTAAGTTACGGGCCGCGATGGCCTAGTGGTAAGGTTTCGGCTTCGGACGTCACCTCCGATAGACAATAATAAAGACATCTGGAAGTTGTAAACCTTTAATTTTATAGCCAATTGTTCCAAGTTTCCAAACGATATTTTTTCTTCATATTATTTAATACATCCCTTATCTAGGGATTATACAACCCTAGATAGATTGCGCTAATAGATCGTCACGGTGAAAGCTCCCTTCTGCGATCGCGCCGAAAGCTGCGACTGTCACGTCGAAGGCTGACTTCTGTGATTGATTACTATTGATTGCGACACGTGAACTCACGTTCCAGCATCCCCTAATGGTTTCCGAAACGGTTTGCGCCGAAATGTTTTCGCGGACAGCCTATGGAAAGTGAAATGGCAACCTTCTTTGCCATCTGGGATTACACTGTTTCCATATTTGGAAAGATATTGTACAATATTACTTTTGCGAATATTATGTTATTAGACAATATTATGTGCTACCTAGGTAGTTTTCTTTAAAGTGCGAGTTCTATATTTAGTAAAAAGATGGAGAATTCTTCAAAAAAATTTTATAAAAAAGTTAGTTTTTTTTTACAAATTAACGTTGATATATTGAATTAATAAGAAGAAGGACGGTCTAGGAGATGCTATTAAATACCGCATGTTTTTTAAAACAGAGACAAAGATTATCTGTAAATGTGCTGTATTATCTTTGCAGGAAACTTGTTTTGCAATCGTGATCTGAAGTTGTCATAACAAGTTCATAGCAAATTTGCAGCAAGTTTGAATTTTCTTGATATTAGCTTGTCATGACAAACTTGATGTGGCAACTTTGCAGCGAACTTCCTGCAAAGTAACAAAGCATAATCGACCAACCCACTTGCAAAACAAGTTTGCTGCGAAGATGTCATGATGAACTTCACACCACGATTGCAAAACAAGTTTTCTGCAAAGATGATAGCACACTTAGAGATAATTTTTTGTCTCTGTTTTAAAAAACATCCGATTTTGAATAGCATCTCCTAGACTGTCCTTCTTTTTATTAATTCAATAAATCAATGATAATTTGTGAAAAAACTAACTTTTTTATAAAAAAAAATTTGAAACATTTTCCATCTTTTTACTAAATATAGAACTCGCATGTTAAAGAAAACTATATCGCCTTTTTCTTAATGTTAAAATTTTAAAGTTAATAAACAAAATTAAACCTTAAAAACAGTCAATGTTTGTTGAAAAATAATAACTCCAGGTAGCACATGCTATTGTCTTATATCATAAAATTCGAAAAAGTAATATTGTACAATATTTTTCCCAATATTGAAACAGTGTAAAACGTTAAGACTTTTTCAATATTGTACAATGTTTTTCTCATAATATTGGATAATGTCATATAATACTGAATAATATTATACCATATTAAATAATATTGTACTATACTGAATAATATTATATAATATTGTATAATGTCATATAATTCTGCATAATATTTTACCATATTAAATAATATTGTACTATACTGAATAATATTATATAATATTGAATAATATAACAATATGCTGAATATTTTAAAAATACATTTTAGAAGCATTGAAAAATATTAATCACTTAATTCCGAACTTCTGGGTAACACTTGGTTATTTTTTGAACACATCTACTTACAGCAAGCTTTAAACCCGGGACCTTCTGCATACTAAACCAGAGCCTTAGCACTAGACCAGCCTCAGATGCTTGCCTCAGAAAGCGTAAATGATGATAATAAAATGTAGTTACAAAGTTCGGATCTCTACGAAATTTCATGTACATTCACAATTAATCTGAATTTTTCTTAGTTAAATTATCCTTTATCGTTACAATTTCGAGTTCAAAATGAAACTGGAAATCAAAGAGAAAGCAATTTTAGCTCTTATTTCTAAGTTTGCTAATTTAATAAATTAAGGCAATAAGGTTTAAAAGTAATTATAATTATATGTTTGAAAGGTTTTAAAATAATTTTGAAATTTATTTATCCCTCTTTTAATGTATTACGAGAGGCCTTTAACACTTATAATTACAGTACATGCTGTAAATCAAATAAAAGATTCGCAACAATAAATCACGAGCATATTTTTTACGATGAGAATAACACTCAAATTTTTTTTTCACAGAACAATAGATAATCCCTATGAGAGCTTTTTTATGGTTAACTTCCTTAGCTGAATCCGACCCGCCTTTTATATACAGTAAAACAAAATGATTGTGTAAACTTTATTTAATTTTAAATAAGCATTTTCTAAAATATTTTTTCGGACATATTACTTGAACTTGAATTAGAGGGGTTTTGGGATTTGAAGCAACAAAGGCTGTAATCCCCCGGACATATTATTCAATGTTGATTAATATAAAGTTAAAGTATCATAATGTTGCCATCTGTCGACGGTAAAAATAACTTCACCTTAAAATATTGAACAACGTTGATACAAACAGTGTCGAAGTATTACCATGCTGCCATCTGTTGACGAAAAGAATAACTTCTTCTTAAAATATTGAACAATAGAGATAAATGTAAAACTCGTAATATCTTTTTCGCTGTATTGAATAGTATCATATAACATTCAGCATCTTAAAGAATAATTGTTCCAGTGGAGTTTTTTGAGATAAAACCTCCAATCGAGTGATATCCTGAGTTAAAATGAAGATTTTTATAAAAAAAACATTGATTTTATATTTGTGAAAATTTAGTATCTCGGAAATACTGATACATACAATACAATAGTTTGTTACGGTATTGGTGTTCCTCAGTGTTCATAATATTGTATAACATTGTGCAAGTATTATATAATAATTCTGTGCTACTGGGGACTTACGCCCCATTTTAAAAGCAATTACTTTTGAACTCTAATTTCATAATTTATTCTACTGGCAAAACGTAGTTATCAGCGAAAATCGCTCTCTCTCTTTGACTTCAAATCATATTCTCAACTCAAAATTTAAAAAATTAATGAAATCAAGAAAACAGTTTAAAATAAATAGTATAGATGAACGATCTATTAGCGCAATCTATCTTCTCCTCTCAAAGTCTAGCTGACCGAGAAGTTGGAGCGACAGGTTTAGGAAGCGGTAGGGCCTGGGTTCTAATCCGAGGTTGTGTTCATACTCTGTTTTTGCTATAGTTTGCCTCTGCAAGCTTGTGACAAATTTGACGCGTCGTGACTATCTCGTTTGCGTTCACTTGTTTCAAGCTTGCACTCTTGCCGTGTCAACCTTGCCGCAGATTTGCAGAGCAAGATTGCTGAAACTTAGCTAACTAAAATTGCTATCTGGGAAGTATACATCTTTCTGGCTATATAGTTTTCTTTAAAGTGTGAGTTTTGGCATGTTCTATATTTAGTAAAAGTTGGGATGAAGAATTTTTAAAAAGTAATATTTTTATAAAAATACACAGTTTTTTTTTCAAATTAGCATTGACTTCGTGAATAAATAAAAAGAAGGACAGTCTAGGAGATTTTATAAAAAATCAAATGTTTTTAAAACAGAGACAAAGAATCAGAACCAGATATATTCACACGTATGGTCACTAAAGATAAAAAAACGGAATAATAAAACGTTGTAATATATTATTAGATGCAGAATTTACAGTATTGTCGTCACTACATTGAGCAACGTTGTGGGAATATAGAATTTTCAATATTGTCACCACTACATTGATCAACGTTGTGGGAATATAGAATTATCTTCAGGCAGATTCTAAATTTTTGTGTGGTATTCGAGATTTGTTTTTGTTAACCCGGCACAAGCTAAGAACCCCGTTCTGGAGCATACGCCGGAGAACAAACATTCATCCTTTGTCACCACTACATTTATCAACATTGTGGGAATATAGAATTTTCAATATTGTTTACACAGTGTTAAGCGGGGTTTACACGCGAACAGTAAAACCGACAGCAAGAGATGACGCATGCGCAGAATCATAAAAGTTTTAACCGGGCCACGGCAACCCAGATAGCACGTAAGTTTGCAGCAAGTTTGATTTTGACTTGTCATGGCAAAATTTGACGAGTCAAACTTGAAACGAACTTGTAGCAAGTTCGCTATGATAACTAACGCCACCCTCGCTTGGAAATCAAACTTGCAGCAAGTATGCAAAACAAGCTTCCTGCAAAGACAGCACAAAGAGATAATTATCTTTGTCTCTGTTTAAAAAAAAACATCCGATTTTTAATAGCATCTCCTAGACCGTCCTTCTTTTTATTAATTCAATAAACCAATGATAATTTGTAAAAAAAACTTAACTGTTTTATAAAAAAATTTTTGAAACATTTTCCATCTTTTTACTAAATATATCACTCGCACTTTAAAGAAAACTATATCGCCTTTTTCTTAATGTTGAAATTTTAGCGTTTATAAACAAAATTAAACAGAAAAAACAGTCAATGTTTGTTGAAAAATAAACTTATACATTTTGTCCCATTTTAACGTAATTACTTTTGAACTCTAATTTCATAATTTATTCTACTAGCAAACCGTTGTTATTAGCGAAAATCGTTCTCTCTTTGACTTCAAATCATATTCTCAACTCAAAATTTAATGAAATCGAGAAAAAAAAGTTTAAAATAAATCGTATACGAATCGAAGCGACCGATGTATTAGCGAAATCTATCTTCTCCTGTCGTAGCCGAACTGGTCTAGTGGTATCGACCTCTGTCTACTAATCGGTAGGTCGCGAGTTCTATCCCGGGTTGTGTTCGTACTCTGTTTTTGCTATTATTTGCAATGAGTTTGCACGACAAGCTTGTGGCAAACTTGCCGCAAGTTCGTTTCATGGTGACTTCGAAGCTTTCGTTAACTTGCTGCAAGCTTGCACTCTTGTCATGACAAATTTGTGGTGAACTTGCACTCTTGTCATGACAAATTTGTGGCAAGCTTGCTGCAAACTAAAATTGCTATCTGGGAAGTCTCTGTCCGAACTTGACAGCGACATGCTACTGTGGGTTTTACTGTTCGCGTGTAAACCCCGCTTTATATAGTATTCGTCTTTTTTTGTAAAAAATTTTTTAATTAAATTTTTTGAAATAAAATGTTAAATAACATCAATTATTAAGCTAAAACTAATTTATTTGTTTCAAAATTTTATACTTCCAAAACTTTTAAAAATTTATATGCAGCAACCGGTATTCCTCGGTATATAATTCACAATATAATATTTTACAATATTGCTGTGCTACTGTTGCTTCAGAAGGGGATATTAATAAAATTAAAAACCCAAATTTAAATTAAAGCTTTGTACTCGACTTGAGGTGTCATATGAGCAGGAATTGGTTGCATTGGAGCGAACATCAAAATATTTGAGAAAAATTCTTACGGTGCATTTCAAGGATTCAAGGATGATGAGTGTTTCTCCGGCGTATGCTCCAGAACTGAGTTCATAGCTTGTGCCGGGTTCAAAAGTTAATTTATCAAGAGTATCACAACAAGAGAATTAGAACCTGCCGGACAAACAAAGAAAGGCCAAAATAGCCCGAATTTTTAGAGAGCCGTTGAAGGAAAAATCACAAAGCCAATCATAAGAAAGTGGAATGCAACCAAGACTAGCCCTGAGAGAGTCTCTCGCAAGATCGTATTTAGAGCAAGACAAAATCAAATGTTCGCAGGTCTCAGGGATCAGGCAAGTGCCACAGTCTGGGGAATCAACCAGACGACATTTATGCAGGACTGCATTTACAGGAAGAGTTTTTGTAATAAATCTAAGAATCAAAACTTCTAGCCGCCGAGGGAGAGTGATTTTCCGAAAATTAAAAACGTCAAGCCACTGGAATTGGACACAGTACTTAGACTGTTGCCATATATCATCTTGACGCTTTTGAATAATTTTATAGCATTCGGAGGTGGCATCTTCTGGTGAGATCCAATCTAAGATACATGGGGAATTTAAGGCATTCTTTGCAATCGTATCAGCGCATTCGTTCTCATGAATTCCCACATGGGCAGGGGTGTACACAAGTTGCAGAGATTTACAAATAGACAACGCATGAGCAATAACTCTGGCCAGGAAAAGAGTAATTTTAGGAGAATGGAAATTGATATTCGAGAGTGCAGACAGGTTTGATTTGCTATCAGTCAAAATCATGTAGTCTTGAAATTCGCAAGTAAACTTGGAGATGGCGAGGGCCAAAGCAAGTCCCTCTCCAGTAAAGACCGAATTTATGTTATGAATTGACCCCTTAAATATGACTTTTGTAGAAAAATTAACTGCAGCAATGGCTGTAGCATTGGTGGACTTTGAGGCATCGGAGGCCAGAATAATCATATCAGAGGGGAGATGAGACCGGAACTCCGAAAACTGATGTTTTGTGACATCAGAGACCAAGCTTTTTTGTTGAAAATCAAAATCCTGAGTTCTGATGAAGAAATTGGAGAAATCCTCCCATGAAACAGGCAAACTTGTTGGGATTATTTTATTAGCATCCAATTTGACCAAATTAAAATACTTGATCAGCTTGGCACCGCATGGAAGGCGACTAAATATGTAGTTCGAAACCACTGTATTGACTTCAGAAACAGAACTGGACACAGCAGAGAAATCTTTTGTTGAACATTGTTTTATAAAAAAGGACATAAAACGCTTGTCAAACCTCAGTGTTATGTTTACTTCTCTAGAAATTTTGTGAAGGATGGGGATAGGGGTCCAGCGGGGCAAGCCAAAGCAAAACCTAATGACTTGATTATGAATCGTTTGAAGGCTTGAAAAACCAGCTTTGTTTGTCATTCCAATAGCATGCGCCCCATATTCTAATGATTGTAAGATGCATGCGTTACAGATCTTGAGGAGATTAGAAGCACTTGCTCCCCATCTTGGAGAAGCAAATGCTTTGATCACATTGAGTTTTCGCAGCGCTTTCCGTTTGATATGGTCGATGTGAGATCTAAAGGAAATGGTGTCATCGAACCGAATGCCCAAAAAACGAACACTGGAAGCCCAAGGTATATTTGTTCCACCAAATGGTACATGGAATCCCGCTGGGGATGCACGGGAGGAAAAATTGATGATACTGCTTTTTTGAGGCGCAATCTCCATATGCCAAGTCTGGCACCATGATTCCAACCTGGCAATACAGAAAAAGATCTTATTTTTTACTTCCTCAATGCTAGGCTCCGAGATAAGCAGAAAAATATCATCAGCGTACAGAAAACATGTTACGTCGTCAGGGAGGATGTCAAAGATATCTTGCATAAAAACAGTGAAAAACAGAGGTGAAAGAACGCTTCCTTGTGGCACGCCTCTGTTATAATTGAACATGGAGGATGAGATTCCTCTCCATGACACAAAAGCTTTTCTGTCCAAGAGGAAGTTGAAAATCCAAAGAGCGACATGTCCCCGAACACCTGATTGTAGCATCTTAAACATCAATCCATCATGCCACACATTGTCGTATGCGGCCTTCAGGTCAAAAGAGATGCCGTAAACCAGATGTTTGCGTGCCCTGGCCGAAAGGATT